>JAMKCH010077564.1:0-69532 GCA_023653785.1 Ophioderma brevispina | reverse complement strand
CACCAGCAAATCAATTTCACAATCTAAATGACCACATTGCTATATAGAACTTTGTGGGGGAATTCCCTAGGTGCTGCAATATTTTGATCATCAAAGCATAAACAAGTTTTCTAATTTACATCGTGGGGAATTCCCCACTCCCTTATTGTGGCAATCTAAACAGGTGCAAGTTTGCCAAAACAACGAGGGGTTTCCCCTTTCTCTCTTTTATAGGGTAAACAAAATACTTTGTCCTGCGAGAACCTCTTCTACAAATAAACTGAGAAACATAATATTCTTTAAAGTTAATCATAACAATGGAGGCCATATAACACACAGCCTTTGGTCAATAACCAGACTCACATGTCTGTATTTTTGAGCTAGTCTCCGTAAAAGCTCGTAAAGATGTCAATCAGGCTTATCAGTCGGGCTGGATTTGCTCCATACTATGTGTTCGTATCCATTAAAATCGGGACGAGATTTGCTGGTAATCAATGTAAGTTTTAAAAACAATATGTTTTTTAAATTTAATTCAACTTCAAGTGTTTACTTGAATTTCAAAAATGACAATTACACTGAATACCTTTTTCGGCCCAGGATGTAACAAATGTGAAATTTGACAATGAATCATTTTTTTCTTTGGCCCTCTTTCTCATTGGCTTTAACCGATAATAATACTAACATTAGCGCTCGAACAACACAAACCAACAATCGCTGTAAAGAAATTGTACCGACGGCCCAATGGAATGCTCGGTTGTAAGAAACGGAAATTGCAAACCGCTGTGAGCTATGATCATCCAAATTAATATTGCAAGGATTTTTGGATTTTACGGTGAAGTGAAGTATTTGTTTTCAAGAAAACGAGAAACGGTAAGTTGCAAGTTAGAATGTGAGATCACTATCCCCGGGTCACTCTCATAAATGGTAGGCGTGTTGTATCAGTAACACTTTCGCGGCTATCAATCACGGGGGCGGTCAGTAACGCCGGTTGCCGAGTACGGGCATGGGTAAGAGAATGTGTAATTGAACGGGGATTCAACTGTAAAAATCAGTTTTCGTCTAAGGTGTTTGCAGCCATTTCTATCAGTTCATTATCCCATAAATTGAGCCAAAAATGTTCGCGTATACGCATATTTCCATGCCTCGTAGGCTCCCGCCCTTCTTGTCAAGATAGCCTGGTGGATCGATGTAAACAAAACCAAATCGTGGTAGAGAAAAGCCGAAAAGACGACTGTCTTTTAGCAATCTTTCTTCTCGGTTTATTTGGTACTTGTTCTATCCCCTCTGTTAAACTCGTCAAACTTTATTTTTCGGATCGTAACTGCTTTTAATTGTTTTATTTTACTTGGATAACTCCTAGTACTCTGCCAAGACCGAATGTTTTTCCAAGATGAATTCACTCTTAGGAACCCCGGAGCACCTGTACGACGTACCCAAAAGATGAACTCTGAAACAAGCCTAAAACAAGAACAAACGGCTTATTCTATCGCCATTTGTATTTGTTGTTTTGTTTCATTTTGGGAATTTGTCAGTGAATCATAAAACAAAAACCCATTTGTTGGCCCGTCTAACACTGCATAACGAAACACTTCAGGCCCGACTTCAGGGTAGCTATATGGCACGTGATGGAAAAAGCAAGCGAGTACATCGTGACCTGGTTGCGATTAACGATCGCAATGTAGAGCGTGGTTAAGTGTGGTTCAAGGTTAGAGCATTTGAAGGGTGTTACTGGGTGTAAGGTTAAGGTGAAAATACTAAGAACATACATTTACATGGTCGATTCGCTGGACCAAATCAAAATCATGTTTCTACATTGTCCAAATTGGACAAACTTTTAGGAGCCCAACTATTGTTCGGTCCTCTTCTGCTCTCCTTTTGGTCCCTTTCCCCCCCCCAAAAACCACTTTTTACTATATGCACATTGCCATTCTTTCTTTATTGTATGCTAGTTACTGAAATAATCCAGTCAAATTATGGAAGAAGTAAGGCTGGACCAAACACTAATTCCAAACAAAACTATTTTTTTTGGGTGTGTTATACGTAAACATCTCCACAAAATGAATATCGAGGTGTACCAGTGGTGGATATTTAAAGGAAAGTGCCCTGTCAGCACCTTATGGTGCGGCCCTTACGCTCGCGAAGCGACGCAAATTATGTCGTACTTTAAGTATGCGACTATGGGGGTTTTCTGAGGCCCCGAGAGCAATATTTTAGGGGGCACTGTGAGCATCTGCTGACACTTCTGACTCCTTAAAAATCAGCCCACTGAGGTGTACAAATGTAGAGATGTTTGTGACATGGAAATAAAGAAGGCAAGCTATTGGACCGGTTGTTTGTCATTACTTTTTGAAAAAAAAATCTTTAATGATAAATTTTCATTTCAACCAACGTCACAAGGATAATTTCCCTATCCATGCTATCTGAGCTAACAGATTAGGTCAACAAGGTCATGCTGGGGTTGAAGTTTCAGGATATATAGAATAGGGTATATGGGGGTAATATGGACCCCCGTCCGCCGGCCTTATACTTTAACTAGGGAGGATAGAGTGTCTCGTCTATTCTAACCTGAAAGGCAACACCTGTAATACAGTTATAACGGAGAGGTATACCGATGTTACCGAAAGGTCAAAGAATTCTCATTTAAAATTGTTCTTCTATATTCATTGACATTATAAAACATCCCTTGAGCCTCGGTCTGAGTTGTTTGCCATGGTTACCTAATATACTGACATTATATTAAGACACTCGGCCTGTATTGTTACATGTAATCAAATTCCTAGTTTTACATCTAATTCAAAAGGACTGTATACTTTGTGTATGTGTGACCTGGAGTAATATGGACAGTGACCATTGCATTGGCATGATTGGACACCTATATTTCCATGTAGAAACTTTATGGACGAGGCAATATGGACCACGTGGATATATATATATATAATATATATATATATATATAATAATATATATATATATATTATATATATATATATATATATATATATATGTGAGGTCGATATTACCCCGCCTCTATTGCAAACAAGAAACAATTTGGTGCTGGGCACCAATGTATGCCCCGCGCATTGGGCAATTTTATTAAAAACATCTAAAAAATAGCCGGAATTGAGAGATAAATAACATTTTCCAAGCAAAAAAATTGTTTCGTGTAAGTGACTTTGACTGAAAACTGATTATACTAGTATAAATAGTGGTATCGTAAGTGTTGATTCAAGATCATTTATTCTTGTTCAAGTTAATGATCACTGTACAGTAGTACATCAATAGTCGAACCTCATAACTGATGTCAGCTGCCCATGAATTGTCATTTTTTCTGATATGCAATGATATAGTACCTGAGTATTAACCGTGCACTGTTGGCAGTTCGCCCAACTGGTTAGCTGATATTTGACCCCACTTAAACACATGGAAATAGAACCTTGTACAGATTCCATATAAATTTGTATAAAAACACTGAAAATCAATCTATCTCACACTGTATCATCATTTTACTTTCACAAAAACTATCTTGTGTTTGCATAAATATTTATGTCTGTTCAATGCAAACCAGTAAGTAATTTAGCACTGTTTTCATCATTTTCATTGTCATGAAAAATTGTTATGACCAAGGCTCTGGCATGCGTCAATCAGCAAAACTCCATGTCTGTCAATTTATTCAACATCTATAAGCCCCGCCTCCCGCGCGGTGCAATAACGGGGTGGTCGCATAGTGCCGAGCATGGGTAATAAATATGGACCCTTTGCAAAATCTTCGAAATATGTGTCTTTTTATTTGTTAAATTGTTTTGCTCTGTACCTCCCCGCAAACAGAAGCTTTCAATTGATAATGAAAATTCCTTTGCAATTACGTCTTGCGTAACCTGTTTAAAGGGCCATCTTGCTTAACATGCTTAAAGGGCCAAGGCCCGATCGCAAATAGTCTCCTCCCCAGATGGTCAACATTGGTGTCTGAAAAAAGCTAAGCTATCATTTACCCTGTGAAATCTAGCACCAAAAGATGTTTGGTTTGGTTGATTTTTTGAGCAAAATGTGAACCATTTGGTCGACCAATATTTTACTTTTACACAGTACTCTATGGGGCTTTCAATTTTTTAGCTCTCAAATCAAAACGGATTGAAATATCAGCGCGAAAGTTTAGAAATGGTATTTTGTTGTCAAGGTCATTAATCAAGATAGAAAATAGATGTAATTAAATCGGGGCCATTCCCTTTAAAGGGATCATGGTCCAATCGCTAATTGCCTCGTCCCCAGACCCCAGAACCCTTTACTGGAAGTGGTCAAAATTTTGGTATCTGAAGAAAGCTAACTAATAATTTTCCATTTTATCCTGTGGAACCTTAGCGCTAAACGTTGTTTGGTTTGGATGTTAATGACGAAAATGTGCCCCCATTTTTGTCGACCAAATTTTACTTTTACACAGTATCTCTACGGGTACAAAATACCGTTTTTAGCCTGAGGAAGGCCTCTCACATCAAAACGGGTTGAAATATCGGCGCGAAACTTTACAGGTGGGGTTTTGCGGTGAAGGCCATACTTAAATAGGGTCATCCCCTTTAAGGGCCATATTACCCCACTTTACCCCTACATAGTTTCTTTCAAAACTCTATCAATTCTTCCTCTCATTGCTCAATGAATTAAAACATACATATGTTTTTCTTGGTCAAGGAATTCACTCTAAAAACTGTTTCTAAAATTATCAAAGTTTTGCATATGCCGTCATTTTCCAAGATGGCTGACATCTTATTGACAAAACTTTATCTCTTATCTCTTAAAACATCTCTTATTATATATGATTGAAAGTAATTGTGTGTCTACTAGAAGTTTTTCTGGGTCAAAGAGTTCAATGAAACTATTTTACAAACACCACAAGTTTTTTCATCGTTGCTATTTTCCCGCATTGCCAATATCAGAGGCAAAATAGGATGATGATTTGGGGGGATCTAAAGTGTATGTTTTCTGGGTCAAGGATTTCAACAAAGTATATTCTCAAAACTGTCAGATAGCCGTGAGTCATTTTTGATCAGGGCCACCGAAGTGGCACCAAAACATGACACCTTCATATATGTTATTCATCCCAAACATTATCTTTGGAATTGCAAGGGTATTTGATAGGCTTATGTTACTTTAATAGAAACTTTTATTTGTTTCATATTTGTAAAGAATAAAGATGACCGCGAATTCCAAACAGTGGTCATGGTGCTGCGTACATCCCTTGGCAGTAAAGGGCAGGGGGTTCGTTAGGGACTATATTAGTGCACACAATTTAAAAATAATGGTTTGACCTAAAAATAATTGCAACAGAAACAATTTTGATGTTGTTATACATAGAAATAATGATAGAATAACATGTCAAAAGTTTAAGAAGTCAAATCAGTAGCGGGGAGCATGCATTTGCAGGGAGGCACGTTTTGCACAGGGGGAATATGAAGTATGTATAAGTATAACTGTATTGAAATCTATACCAACATTTTGGCCATGTCCTAAGGATTAAAAAAACGTATGGTTTGCCCTATCTGTGGGTTTTAGTTTATTTGTTATAGGGCAATAAAGGTCCGAGGTCATCCTGAGGTAGCATTTTCTGAATGCTCCGATTCTTTTCAAAATAGTCCCAAATTCTTCATATAGTCCCAAAGGACCAGAAAATATAACACATGCACTCATTTCACCATTTTGATCACCATATTAGAGGTTCATTGATGACACAATGGTCCCCCGGGGGCCACTTGTATTCAAAGGTGGATATGATGCGTGAACAAGAAAACACGTAAAAAGGGTTTTGTCTTTTTTCCAACAGGCGATGTACGCGCGTCCATTGAGTAGGGTGTCAAAAAAAGCAAATGTGGAAAAAGGTATGTTTTTTCTTAACCCTGAAATTGCGATGTACGTAGTATGTGATACTCAAATTAAGCAGATAAAAATATTGTAAAGCAAAGCAAGATTATAAAGGGTATATTAACGACACAATGCATTGCTTACTTGTTTAGGGTATCAAAAAGTGACAAAAATGCTTCTTTCGTGTAGCAAAACAGACAAAAATACTTGTTTAGGGTATGTTTTTAGTCGGTGGAAATACTTCTTTAGGGTCCATTTTGTAAGTCCTTGTTAATGCATCATATCCACTTTTGAATACAAGTGCCCCCCCCCCGGAATGGTCTACATATCCTATGGGATTTCACATTGGAGAGCAAATATGTTGTTTTTTAGGTACGAACCAGACAAACAATGTGAGACTATTTCGTCCAAAAATCGGAGCACTCTGAAAAAATTACCCCATGACCTTTAACGTTATGAGTCTATAATCTTGAACTAGATATGGAAAACTATATACCTTTTTAATCCCATGACCAGATGAAATAATTGGTGTAGGTTTCTAACAATGACACTGTTTTACTTTTTGTACAAAACTTCCCCAATTGTTTCCATGTTTCCCATTGGTGATTTTTGACAGACTTAACACAATTTAGAATTTGATACACAAAATGTTTTTGTTGCAATTTTTTAGGACAAACAACTTACTGCACTAAAAGCGTTAGAAACTCTGAAAATTAGTTCCTGTGGATTTTGTGTTGTATTAATTATTAAAGAGACATAATGGCATGAAAACAAATATTTTTAAAATCACATTATTAAAAGGACCCTTACTGATATCACTCACTTCCACGGTTAAAAACAATTTGGATGTTTACATTCTGTAAAAATAGTAAAAACAGGAGGAGTTGGGTGGGGGCATTTTTGTGGCAAATTCTGGAACAGAAGCAGTGTTTTTCACATCCCTGACAGAATTTACAGTGTATCTCATCAATGTTTTGCGACACAATTCAAAAGCATTCAGACCGGGATACAGGCATTGTCTTTAGCTTGTAGTAAGATATTGATCTGGCAAGTGAAAGATGGTTAGCCGGATTAGCACATATAACAATCAATGATCTGTGAGCTGATGACCACCATGCTTTTCAGGTTTGGTAATGCTGGCAGTAATGTCAGCATCCTTGTTCCAGAAATTGCCACAACTGCCACCTCCCCCTGGAAATCTTCCTTTTTTACAGAATGTAAACATCCAAATTTTTTTCAACTCGTGGAAGTTGATTTCAGTAAGGGTCCTTTTCATTATTTCATTTTTTTTCTGCCAATTATGTCCCTTTAACCCTATTGACACCATGTAACCACCATATCGGAGAGTGAAAGTTATGCACAAGTTACAATTAGGGATCGGTTTAATATACTAAAGACCCCAAAAAAGTAACGCAGCCTGTCTAAATACCCCCATAATTACAAACCATTGGTCTTTGCACGAACATGAATTAATTATAGTTCGTTTTCTTCCGTAAATTTTGATACCCTTCTTGTCCCATTGCGATCAATATTTGACCACCATCATACCCATTATAAGTAAATCTCTCCCTTTTTAACAGTTGCAATAAAAGGTATAATAGCCATATTGATGGCCATTCAGTGAAAGACGCATTCTTCCCGTGATGTGTGGTGTCACTTAATGCAAGAGGCCTGATGCATGGTTGTGTCTTGTAAACCTTGTAATATGTCTTTCATTGCAACTTTGAAAATGTACCATTTTCGTAAAATGGACATTGTTTTGGCGATATTGATCCCATGGAGCAAAAGGTGTCAAAATTTGCAGCACAAAACAGACTATTGATATCATTTAATGTTTTTGAGCATAGACCAATGGTTTGTAACTTATGGGGGTATTTAGACATGCTGCTTTACTTTTTTGGGGGTCTTTAATATTTTATCAATTAGCACTCAAGGTCCTTGCATTTCAACAAATATTTTTGGAATAGTTTTAATTGTGAACTCGTTGACCCAGCAAACATTCTTTTATTTTGACCCGGTCGATTCTCAGGGTTCGATTTTACTATGATTGCACAATATATTATTATTTCGACCCCTGGTTGCTAAAACAAGGCCTTTTTCACTGATGCTATCCCTATCCTTATATCAGTCTTTCTTGTATGTCCCGTCTTTCTTTGTATTCCGAATATTATCCTTTGCATAGTCTGTTGGCGCGGTCTTTTCTATGGACGTTTGTCCCTATTTTGCTCGACCAGTATTAATTTTAAGCCGTACTCACTCCTGAAATATAATCAAAAGTGTCTTATTGACTCAATTAAATATTAGTCTGCACATCATTTTTTTATATCCCACAAAATATATAAAAAAAAGTGTTTTGAATTAAAAATAGTGTTTTTTTAAGATTTTTCGATTAAATTTCATAATTGCAAATATTTCTACAACTTTTAAAATTAGGACTTTTTTTTTTTAATTACAAAATTCTAAATAGCTAATTAGCAATGACCAATGTTACTTAAAGTCGTCATTTTTGTGCTTGACAACCTAATTCTAGTCATTTGGTGAGTCTAAGTCGTCTTAATTAGTCAATTAATTTGTCATTTGAAAAATTAATTGAATTAAAATTCGTCAGTCATTAATTTTGTCATGTTTAAAGTGTAAATTTATGAAATATGTTGTAAATCATGAAAACTAGTTTAAAATTGGGAAGGTTATCTTCCAGCATAGCCAAACATTTTTTTTCAGTCATTGAAGTACATATTAATGAAATGAGAAACAACCGACTATGTTTTAATTAGTCAATAAGACACGTTCTTTTGAAAAAACTAATTCTCAAGTGATGGGATTACAAAACCTGACGTGTTCAGATACCCTATCAAAAGAGGTTGAAATATCAGCGCGAAAATTTGAGATCGGGTATTGGTGTCAAGGCTTCAATTGAAGGCTGCCATATTGGCGGCCATATTGTATTTGAAGCAGATGATATTAACAAAATATATGCTTGGCATAACTTCACAATGGCCCTTGATCAGTACTTGTGGTTTCTTTACCATATTAATCATTATTTCTAGCGAAACTATGATTTTATTGACAATTTTCCCATTTTGTCGGCCATTTTGGATGATTTTTGGCCGCCATCTTGGATGAGTTAAGATAACATTGCCAATAGGCATAGCGTGGATTTTGATTGTCCTAACACAACATTTGATCGTTTCTGTGCTGTATTTATGATTATTTTTGGACAATATATGACCTTTTCATCAATTTTTCAATTTTGGCAGGCATATTGGACGCCATCTTGAATTTCATGTATAGTAGTAAACTGAAATTGCCACAAATGAATTGGCAAAGCTAATAAACATATATTTAGATATTTCATTTATGCTTTTATCCCAATTTTAGGCGGATATATGTCATTTGTAAAAGTAGACCATTTTTGGTGGCCATCTTGGATATCTCAAGAGCACTCACTTTTTTTTTCACTGTTAACATCTGAAATGTGTTAAAGGACCCTAAAAGGAATCCAAAAAAGTTGGTTTGGTTAAGAACTAGGAGGGCGCACGGGAACCCCCTTACATGCCCAACTAAATTGGATGTGCTTACTGAGCTGTATGCAATTATTATGCATCTGTAATGCAATAACACCGCCCAACACTGCACAATACGCAAAGATATTTGGCATTCGGTCTTGCGACTCGTCAAGCAAATACTCTGTTTTTATTAGTTTTGAAGCCATTTTAAAACTATTTCGTCAAGTCTCGACTCGCCCGATATTTGATCTAGGCTCGGGCGATATTTTCTGTTATCAACCTCAGCCATCCAATATTATATAAATATAGCACATCACTCATTCTATTAGGATTCTATATTATGTAATTATACATCAGGAACTTAGAGGGCAGTATATTTAAAATTACTGTAGCATCAAAAGAACAAAAGGCACCTTAGACGAAATGTTCATACCACGAGTTTTAATTCTTAAAAGTCATAAAAATCGATTTAAATAAAAAAATACGATTTAAGTTTTAACAAAAATCAGATTTTTATTGTTTTAATATAAAGAAAAAAAATCACCAACCCTAGTAGATTTCTTTAAAAAGAAACGTACTTTAGCCAAACTACTACGTATGTGAATGGACTTTCATTCTATTAAGTAAAACAAGTTTTCATTTTCGGCGAAATTGAATAATAATTTTAAAAATGAATTTCAAATTTTTGAATTCTGAGCGATCAATATCGCTCAATATGCAGCCGGTTTGATAACTGGTGCAATCAATTTCGCGAGAATCGGAATTGGGGCCCTGTTCAAGCATTCAATTTCATTAATTCGTTAACAAAAGTAAAAAATCTGCAATCCGTTTGACAAAGCTTGGAAAAGGTCCATCATGTGTAACCCCAAATCGAATTTTAGCTCGCTTACAGAGCAAAAGAAAACAAGGCCCTGCCAATTTTTACCTGTATGTTCCCATTACGTATGTTCCCATGACTATATATTGCCATGCCGATTTACTATAGAAAGATCTAAAAATGGAAAACAAGATAAACCATAGGTCTATATATCAAATGAAATTGAATGGAAATTCTTAATATGATTGACCAACAATGAAACAGGAAATCGTCTCGTAAGGCCATGGTAACTTATTGATAGTACATTACTCCAAAATCAAAGCGCCATCGTGAAACCGAAAGCTTATTAATGAATTTGAATTCACGAAAAAAGAAATTGAAGGCATGTAGCGCAAAAAAAAAGAAACCAGTATTTGTGGGGCAATAATGATCCGATTTGTTTCAAATGGTTTCAAATTGTTCGTACGGGTATTTTACAACAGGAAATACCCTGTTAATATTAATCAACCCCAAAAGGCATTTAGCAGAGCCTAAAGTGTTGACCCCTCTCCCTATAGAAGCTGAGGGCCCTATCAGTATTTCCCCTATAAGTATACCCTTAATGTCAAACAAAACACATAACGTTTATTTTACATTACAATCCAACAGCATAAATAATTTGAGCCCATTTTGAGAAGAATTCAAAGATCTCTACCCAGGATGACCTTGAACCATTTTAAACATTACTTTCTTAATCCTAGGACCAGATAAACATGTCAATACACCTCGTGGCCTCGAAACATTTACAAATCTGCCCCTGTTAATTTATCCTTGCCGTTTCCCTATTTCAAAATGCTCAATGACAAAGTTGCGTCATCAAGATTTGGAATCAGCAGCCATTTGGCCTATAAACCATCAATAAATTTTGAGTGCAGACTCTTTTTGCAAGGTCAAATGTATAAGGTCCTATGACTCTACCGCTGGATTAAAAGACATGCTATCATTTTAGGTGCTTATCCGCCAGTGAGACATTTATTTAAGGTGCATTTCGTGATTTCAGCACCTTCTGTTTTATTCATTGATCACTAGATATCCTTGAGAAAAGCTTATTCCCAAAATTGGAGCTGATCCCGATCTTGTGGTTTTGTGTTATGAGCAATTGCTCGTTTCCCGCGGTCCCATAGGCTACTGTGCTGTAATTTCTGTCCGTTTACGGACAGAAAATACAACATTGCGAATTTCTTACAGATACGACCGAATTTGCACGTAAGATTGGGCATACGTGGATTACTAAGGCTAACGGTTCAGATGATATAAAAATCTCAACATCTTTTAAGTAAGTCGGGGGGACGAGGCTGTGGATCACGAAATGCCCCTTTAATTCTCAAGAAACAAGTAATCACAGATTTCAATCATGGTATTTATAAGTTCATAGTTTCCAGGGCGCTTGCACGGCAGGTCAATAGGTTAACTTGGCCAGACCTGCCTCCAGAACAACCCAAGCATGCAGGGAATACAAAGGAATCACCTGTAGAAATAGCTGGAAATGTTCAGTGAACCAGGTGCATGCATTGTATTCTTCGCATCCTTGGATGATCTGGAGGGCAAACAAAAGTCCATTCAATATAATTTACCTTCCTCCCTTTAGGGCCCTTGCACGGCAGGTCAATAGGTTATCTTGGCCAGACCTTCCTCTAGAACAACCCAAGCATGCATAGAATACAAAAGAATCACCTGCAGAAATAAGTGAAAGTTTCTAGGTGAACCAGGTGCATGTATGTAACATTCCTCTCATGCTTGGTTGATCGGAGGGCACACAAAAATTCCATTCAACATAATTTAAGCTCTGTGCAAGGGCCCTAATTACAAGTCCACATATAGTCGAGTTGCGTTGATACGTTCGCCCCCTGGAGTTTTTGACTATTCCAATAAGTCGGATAGGGAAAATGAAAGAATTCAAAGCACCGTGCCACACCGGATATCTTGGAGGACTCTCTGGTCGATAACCTCATTCACCTGCCACTAAATACAGTTTCATTCAAGGGGGTAAGCCCATTCAAAACCAGTCGTTCCGTGCTGGCGCTGACATTTTTGAATATTGCAACGGAATAATTATTAGTTTGGGTGCTTGTATACACACATAAGTCAATTCGATACAACATTCGGCAAAATATCAGTTGTTGGATGGTGGGTGCTATGGGTGGTTAAATTTTGTCCTACAACATGGCCACACAACGAATGAAATGAACGTCAGTCGTCTTGTTTAAATAAAACCGCCTCACAATGGAATACATCGTTTTCACCTAAGCGCGCATTGCATATGAGAAAAAAAGAGTATCTGAGCACAATGATCCAGGTGCCCTATTATTACACTGGCCAACTCTAAACACATACATCAATTTGTAGCACTAACCGATATAGTGTATATGCAAAGCGGCACCCACCGTCTGTGGATAAGACGCGGAGGCAAGCCATTGATTTCTATTGCTGGTAATCTATGTTTTCTTTGTGGTCGGCAAACATGCGAGACGATGAATTTCTAAAGAGACGTACGTTTGCCTCTCTATCTATACAGAACCTCTTGGTTTCATTCATTGGAAACGCACTAATAGTGTATTTTCAGCCTTAACATTCCTCACAATATAGTCCCGGCGCCTCATTCCAAATATTTCTCCTCCGCAAGAATGGTACGGGGGTCACATATCAGATGAATCGAGTATAATATAAAGTAGCGCAGACAGAAACCTTTAAGGTCCCGCAAGTCCCGACTTTCGTCAAATAAGGGTACTTGTCAAAATGACCATAATAGTCAACGAAATGAAAAATGACTACTCTAGTCCCAACTCCATATCGCAAGGAACTTTCCAAGTTAACATAGGAGCCCGAAAAGGTTATTCTCGATGTCCAACTTAGCCAAGTAAGGATACCGTCAAGTTAGATAAAGCATGTGTTACCTCAAGTCCCAACTTCATGAAGCAGGATACCTTCAAAGTAACATAAATAAGTACATAATCAAATTGGCTCATTGACATACAGTAGTGCTACCTCTAGTCCAACTTCTTCAATCGTCCAGTCAAATAGACAAAAAAAAAAAAGTACAGAAAGGACAAATGAAACGTTGGAATGAGAGGTATCTAATGGAACATACTAATAGTTGCACAAATGCCCTTGTGCATTTGAGAAGTCCTATCTCAGGGTGGGGGTTAAGATTAAAAGGGGGTAAAATGGGAATGTTATCAGGGTTTAAGTGTTAAGAGTGTGATTGGTCGACGATTAAAAAAGGTTAGTTGCTATATTAGGGCAATTACTTTTAACACAGTAAGTTTAAATGGTTCAAGGTCATCCGGGGTAAAAAAATGCACCGATTCTTCTCAAATGGGCTTTTCTTCATGCTTTGGATAGTATGTAAATAAATGTTTTGTCCTACAATTATGCCTCTTAAAGATGGAATAAAATATTTTTACCACTTTTATGGAATGATTCTTACAGTGTGTGAGATAGTTATTGCATATCTAGGTGTATACCGCCACACACTTGAGTGATCAGTCTTTCCGAACATATACAAGAGGTATTATTATTTATTATCATGATCATATTCGTATCACCATGACGTAGTCCACAATTAAGGGTGTATTTTGGATTTGAACAGCAGATCAAGGATTACAGATACACATTGGGTGATTTCATGCGTCGAACGAAATTTTCAATAGTGTTGTTAATGTTACTCAGTCACTACTATCTAGTATGGCCACCCAAGGATGAATCGTGCGCCAAGACGTCGCGGCATATTGTCCACAAGGTTGTTTATGATATCAAGGGCACAGCGTCCCACGCATCGGTCACCGCATGGCTAACTACTGTAGAGTTTGAGGAAGATTGTCCCTGTCACTGATGGCCACCCAGGCATGCTCGATAAGGTTCATATCGGGGAGCAAGCAGGGTCATGGTATCTGCTCCACCCCTCTGACTCAAGAAAATGGCGTTGTCGTCTTGCAGCCGAAATTTTTGTTTGTAAACCTTCTTGCATGTGGAGGCAGGTGGTTTTCAGAATGTCCAGGTACACGACGGGGTCAGTTTCCATATGGTACCACCAGTGACGTTTTTCCGCCACCACCTTGAGTCGATTCCTGATACAGTCATCTCGGAGCTTCTCCACGAACCCTTTGTCTCCATCTTGACGATCAAGGATGTAGCGGCTCTCATCATGTCCACCAGTGTCGCATGCTGTAATTTTTTGTGCTCAAGCCCAGCGAAGTTCGAGAAATTGTGTGCTGAACGGTTAGGCGTGGAAATTTGGTCATTCGTCTTGTTTCGGTTAACCATGTTTAAGGGGCCCAATCTCCGATTAGAATTGGCGGGGAAACGTTGATCCATAGTGTCTTCTCTACAAACGAAGGAGTCGGCATCGTTGGTTATGTTCCGGGATCTTCGGTACATATTAAGCAGTCGGCGATCATCTCGTTGGGTAGTCAATCGGGGTCGTCCTGGAGATTTTCCTGGCCTCACAGAAACAAACCTCTGATAAGTTGAGGATTTACAGGACCTGTCCTCTTGCGATATGCAAGGAAATCAGCTAATTTGGCTGCTGTACTATCAACCCACCCCCCCCCCCCCCCCCCCCATTCACCGTCGGAGTGCAAGAAATATAGCCTAGGGAAACCTAGGTGTCAGTTTTGTGTAACCGGTAAAACACCAGCTCAGGAACAACGTGGGCTTGTTGCAAACACGCTTGGAGCAGAGAAGAGGAACAAACAAAGACGTCTGGCCTTTTATAAGATCCCAACAGAAGGTATTGTTACGTAATTCAAAATTGGCATTGATGCACTTCACTCACCTACAAATATGATTACTGAGGCGCCTATGATGAGCAACGTGTATTTTTGACTGCACAATACCTGTTAAAGTTTCAGTGGCCGTACCAGCGCGGTGGGGGGGGCGGTAGGGGCTGGAACCCCCCCCCTTCCCCCACCCACTCCCCAAATGAACAACCTTTTGTACAGTGTACCTTCTGCCCCCCTTATTTTCACAGAACCACACTTATGACTAATCAAGTCTAAAATTGCTTAAAAATCACCAAACAGTATAAACTCCGCCCAAAACCAAGTGACTGGAACAGGAACTTTCGTCCCTCTCTGCAAAAATTTCAAATTAACCCCAACTATCAAAAGCAAAGGTAAAACGATTTTAAATGATACGTCTATCTTTAACATCTATCATAGGAAGTGAACAACATTAAAACAAACAAAACAAAGGTATAAACCACGCATTGCCGCCACGTTTGACGTGAATCTTTTGCGTGATGATAAACAGTAAAAACAGAAAAGGTTTTTAAACTCTGTAGCTCTGTCAAGAATGAAAGGTTTCTAACGTATAGAAGGGAAAGGTCTTTCATATCTCGTTGTTGTTTTGTTCTTTTTTTTTTATGGCTAAAGCCAGGGAAAAAAAAGCTTTTGATGCAATAAAATAAGTGATATAATCTGCAACGTCTGCACCCCTTACATCTTCTTCATATGTCTACCTTATCATATATATAGCTACAATATCAATAGCCAGCTGACTCTATTAAAACACTTAAAAGCAGTAAGTGCTAGACAATAAATTACGGAAGATAAACAGGATGCATAGTAGCATCATGCTTTTAATATTTTATAGCTTTTAATCCGGGCTTTTCAGTATTAAAGGACATATATTTCTTAACAACAAACTATTGTCAAAGAGAAATTACACTCAGCTTCAGCTCTTTCAACCATGCTGAGATAAAGCTAATTTGGACCATTAGAATGCAAATAAGTAATAATAATAATAAGAAGAAGAATTATGATAATAATAAATTACAATTAAAAAAAAAAAAAAAAAAAAAAGCAACAAAGTAAAAAAAACCAAACACAACAAACAATAATAATAAGATTGTTATCAACATAAAACAACATTCAGGGTAAATAACGGACTAATAAAGACTAAGAACAGGGTGCTCCTTTACAAGCTCGTAACCAAGGACATGCCAATAAAAAATAAGAATGTGAGTAAAATACATTAGCCACAAACGTTACAATCCTTGTTCAGAAAGGGGATCGTCGATGATAACGAAATATCAAAATATAAGACAAAATAATAACCAAAATATAGCAAATTAAATACAAAGGACAATCCTTGAAATACACTGGGAAGATAATGAACATAGTAGAAAGTAAAACAAGTAAAAAATAACAATCTGCTGATTGCGTCAAATCATGTAATATGAGATTAAATATACAAATTTACACTCAGATTTAAAACTAAGAAGATTTTGAAAATCAGAAGGAATTCCATTCTATAATACTAGTATAGGAAGAGTCACAAACCTAGAATTGAAGAAAGAGATATTTTAGCAGATAAGTACAAAAGCCTAGAGCTATTTATTCTACTATGTTTCATCATGAAGCAAATGATTCAAGAAAAAGACCATGTTAAAGCTTGCAACCAAGAAAAAAACCTTTCAAGATTAAAAATAGCGTCAATTTCTTCGTATGAAGTTCGATCAACGTTTGTAAGTAGCTAGGCCTACTTTCTGCATCTGCAGGAAATTTCTGGAAATTGAGATACGAGTAATCTTCTTTAGATCTCCCAAAACCTGCCAACGTGATTTCTTTGAAAAGTAGCTCAAATACAAACACAAAAGTACAGAGTGGGGTAAAGTAATAGACTTGTAGAAGTTAGGAATTGCAACGTGTAGACATTTGTAGTACATCTAACAATAAACTTAGAAAACGAAGAAATCTTGTCAGAAATAATACCAACTTGCGAATCAAATGAGAGGTCTTTGCTGAAAATCACACCAAGCAGTTTGAAATCATCAACTTCATCAAACTTCACATTCTGCAGAATCTGAAGACTTAGACCTGGTCATGTGCATAACAGAGCATTTGGAAAGATTTAAAGTAAGTTTGTTGATGATTGACCACTGAAAAATATTCTGAATGGCCTGCTGGGGAATACTGCGGTCATGCTCACGCAATACAGATAGACGCACAATGGAGTGATTGATAGGAAATTGGAAAAAAAAGATACCCTCATAACAAATGTATAGACGTATGTACCGGAAGGACAGGGAACCCTATCGCACCATGCCGGTTACCATGTAGACACACCGAACCCTTTCATAACTCGCGTCGGACGCCTGATCCAAAGTGCAGAACTGAACTAGACAATCGCAAAGAAGGATTTTCCTGTTCCTAGCTGAACTGATATTTTTAAAAAGGTCACACGTCTCTAAGATTGCGTTTTTGTAATCAAGAATCACCCTTTAATGTCTGAGAAGCATGGAAAATTTTTTGCAAACATCGGCTCACAATTTCTACATCTACGAAACCAAATTGGTATATCGGATAAAATAATGTTATTGACAACTTCTAAACGCTGCGACTAGATTTAACTTTTCCATACCCTACCCAAACTGAATACGCAACTGTTCTGTACCTCAAGAGCTTACTAGGTTTCCAGATCCTTCATAATTGGGAACAGACATTATCATCTTTAACAACATCGGAACTTGACTTTTCTGAGGAAAGCATTGAAAAAAGAACACAAACCACGGTCCACTCTGACAATAAACCTTCACGAAATGAAAATAGCATCGGATTTGGATTTCGAGGAACAGGATTCGTTTGTAAAGTTCGCTTTGCGCTGTTCCTCTTGTTAGACGATAACATGTACACGGAACGTTGTTGTCGCTGAACGAGTTTCAATAAAAATAAATAGTGACACGAATCTTACAAGAAGTATCATTGGAAAGAAGGGATTTGTGGCTTTAAGATGGCACAGTTAATTTTGTTTTTTTTATTTTGGGAATAGATTTACCAATTACCGACAAAATTGGGAAGAAGTTTTAGTTGCGTTTAATTATTTACCAAGTGTCAATACAAATCCCATTACTTGCAAGTACTGACCATTGAGAAGAGACGGGAAATTGAATAGGATTTGTGTTAGCATGACTTGAAACGTGGTCCAATCTCACTTTGTCCATTGTGTCAAAAACAATCGGTTCCCATGACCGCAACTGACCAAAGTCCCTATCGATGGAGATGAGCTTATATTGCTTAACGCCTGGCATAGTATTATTTTATGTAATTTTGACCAATTTAGATACATGTGAACTTATTTTTGTGAAACTTTCATAGTACATCTTGCAACAAGGTTTTCTAATCAAATTTGTTTATGAGGATTCCAAAAATCATGGGTGCATTATGTAAAAATTGGGTTCATCTTGTATGTATTCTAGGGGGCAGTTTATACAGGGGTCAAAAGATAAAAGGGAGCAAAATGTTTTTTTAAAGTATACCTATCATGTCAGGTCCTTTCAAGTATACCGAAAGGTAAGTAATCCCTACCTGAGGGTTATCGTACAAGCGTTCCAACGGCAACCGGGTTCAAGTCACACGAGGGTAAATTTTTTTTCAGATTCATCGGTTTGTTTTTAAAATGGTGCCAAACTGTTCGGGGTCTTACTGTACATAAGCCGAAAATATACATGACGCGTTGTCAATGACTTTTTGATGATAATTAAAGAGGGCAAATATTGGCCGTGGTCCACAAGTGTCTATGGAGACCACTAGTCATATGTAAAAGTCTCACTTTGCAAGGTTAAACACAGATTCTATCTCCAATTTCTTAGTTATAATGACCAATGAACGATATAACACCCAGTTTCACAATCGGACATTATTCTATAAATATAATACTTGACCTTTCTTGAAACCATTGAAGAATAAACCATCGGTCGGAAGTAAGAGGGCCAACTATACCTTGTTTACGAATGTATGACTAACTGAACGGATTGGTATAAATTTAAAACATTAAACCACTTTTTATAATTACAAAATTTTTTAAAAAGTCATAATTTTCCCCAAGAACACATTTAAAAAACTGACCCTGATTTTCAGATTCTCTATGAAATTCTTCTGTCTTGGGAAAACATTCCGTGTCAAACTTGGTTATGAACAAAACTAAAAACATTAATTAACATTCCCCATAATGGTGGATTTATTGGTGGAGCTGATTGAAATAATCTTTTTGTCTTGGTCCCGCCTCATTCCTTTGTAAGATCACGTTTCAGGGTCCTTGGTCCAGCCTGTCAACATATTTAGCCACTCAAACCTGTTGTACTTGAGATGTGTTACAATGTCGGCTATAGCTCCCGGTGTTTCATCTTATCAATCAAGAATTTGTCACACTGTTACAATATTATCGATTGATCAGTGTGTGTGTGTGTTTAGTAACTTGAATCAGTTAAAGTTATAGAAAGTTTGTTATCACTATTTAAAAGCATTAGTTATAGCCAATTCACTATCCCGATTGAAAGAATAAGTAAAACATTTGAATATTCTCAAAGTTAATCACTCGAAAGGCGATCAAGAACAGTTGTAACATGATCGGAAATATGCTTTGCATTATTATGGGACCAGCAACATTTTCATTCTAATCAGTCAGGGTTACTCAAGACATTGTCTCACAGATGAACACAGTCAAGAAGTTACCTAGAGGTTCTTCCACCTTTTGGATTAGCGGCCATCCTTGCCGGGAATAGTAAAGTCCATTCCAATTTCTGGAGACTTCTAAACCTAAAGAACGACTGCATTTGGATCTGTATGCCTAAGTATGGGCCACACTTGAATAGCACAAGTACTTGAGGTCGGGTATAAAATTGATCTGAAGAGGAATACTACGGGAAATAACGCCTTTGTTATGGTTACTGTTATGAGTGAGGGACGCACCTCTATTCCAGCAAATCCTTCTCGTCCCTTCAGATATTAGATAGGAGAGTAAGAGGGTCCGAGTGCCAAATTCTGTTAACACGTATTTCAATACGGAATAAATCGAAATCGCATCATAGTTGCGCATTTCACACTCCATAGAAAACGTTTTCCACACTTTGGCACTCGCCAGTGGTGGAAACGCTTGTTTTCGTCAGCGCGAAGTCTGTGTATGTTTAACAAGTCTTTAGTGGATGAGCCAGGCCTCAAAAGTACCTTATGGTATCACCCTGGGGGGGGGGGCAAGAGGCACTGATACCAGGGGTTTTCCTAAACACTGATGGCGTACACAAAAATGTATGAATGGCCATTCTGTAGGGGTAGCTTAAGTGAGCTAGGGGCCCGCAAGATTTACAGGGTCAAATTTAAAAGTTGTCCAATGTTGTTTGAATTGCATACCAAATTGTTCGATGATCACAAGGAGTAATAAAATGTATAGTTTTACTATCCTCACTCCGACTTACCCCTATGAGGTTATAAGCTTAAAACCATTCTTATAGTCAAAGTTTAATTTTGCTTCTACAGGGTCAATATTAAAAAATGCTTCAATTTCATTGGAAATATCTCATATGAATTTGTACTGTAATCACAAGTAAAATAAGGTATAGTTTGGACGAGCATAATATTTAGTTACCAATTTACACCCACTAACCCTATACCCCTCGAGGTATCGGGGTCGTACTAATGAGGTGTAACTTGTTAAGTTCACATAGTCAGACATGGTCGAAACTATTCTTTAATTTAATTGTGAGAACATTATAAACATATGATACGATTTCCACATAAAACATTTTTAGTATTTGACCCTGTAGAAGCTAAATTTACCTTTGACCTATAATAACGTTTTCGGCTTATAACTCCTTCGGGGTAATTCGAAGATGGCCCAAATTACATTTTTTTAATCTTTGTGAGCTACGAACAATTTGGTATGCAATTCAACACCATTGACCACTTTTAAATTTTGACCCCTGTATAATCTCTGCGACCCCTGCTCGCTTAGCTACCCTACAAAGTGGCCATCATACATTTTTGTGCAGGTACCCCTGGTATAACTGCCTCTTTGCCGCACCCCCCCCCCCCCCGGTGATACCGACCAACATCCCTGGCTCCCCCACTATTAGACCCTTCCGTCGCATCGAGCTGATTGGATGCCACCGTATTTTCGACCTCAAGATCAGTTTTACACATGCATAAATCGATCACTGTGACTGTGTATCTCATTGGCTTTTCAAAGGGAAACTATAAGGCCTAAACGAGCGACGAGCTTCATGTTTATTACATAATTACTCTTGGTGAATTTTCCTATCCTCAAAATATATTCCTCTTGTACCGATCTCAAAAATACAAGTGGATCTGCTCCCCCAACCAGAGCAAAGTCGCCAGGGCACTTTGAAAAGAGATCATACTTGTTCAAATCAATAGAAAACCACAGAATTTCAAGCATATATTGATTTTTGATGACAAGGAAGTAGCAATGTTTACAGCTTATACAATCATTTTAAGCTGTTGTAAATATTTCCCGACTTTAAATCCGGGTTTTCGTGGGAGCAGCCAGATTGGCTTTGGCTTACGTAAGTCTGGCCCAACAAAGAGTGCCGGCAAAGCGATTGTGCAGAAGCACCCTGTTCAACATTCTTAGCGAAGAAACATTCCACGTGCATTTCATTGGCGGAAAATCAATTGTTATAGACCGTGCACATGCAATGTCGTGTAAATGGACTGGTATAAAGTGAGTCCAATAGAAAATCATCTACATTCCCGTCGACAAGTGATGGGCCAAGAAGGCAGAAATACAACCTACGCATGGGAAACGGAGGCAGAAAAAATCTTTTTGTTGCTAATCACAGTGTAGAACTGACTATGCGCATTGATTCAAAGAAATCATCCTCCATTCAATTAGCCAATTTTTAGCTTGGGGGGGGGGGGGGGGCAATACCATAAGTCGTTCTCTCTATCTGATATATCATTCTAAAGCCACATGGAATGTTCTGAAATGCAATGCCGCAAATTTCACCGCATAAAGAAATGTTTTTGGTGTTTACAGTATTTAGAAGTTGTATTACTGTTTCACTGGCCCTCATTGCATCTGGTGGGCAAGGTGTATCTATATATATATATAATATATATATATATATATCTATATATAAGCTCTCTATATCTAATTATATATATATATTAATATAAAATAATATATATATAATAAGAAGTGGCGTATTGCGCAAACGCGTTAACATAACGACGTTTTGCCGTCGTAAGTTTGTTCTTTACACGTTGAAATGGCTATTTTGGGGGTCATTTCACTTAGTGAGAAAAAAATAAGGTATAGTTGTAGAGACGAAAACCAAAAAAAGAAAAGAAAGACGAAGTATACCAAGTAAAAAAAAGTAGAGAGGAAACGGGGATCCGGCAAGGAGAGACGTAGCTAAAGGCAGCTTGATCACCGGTGGGGCCCGAGCCCGGGAAGAGCGCAGAGCGAGGGGACAAAACTGCACAGAGGTCAGAAAGAGGGGAAAAACACAAGGCAGAAAGGGAGAGTTTAAGGGGCAAGAGCGTCGGCAGTCCGCCGCCTCCCCTTACAATTTACCTTTTTCTTTTTTTTTTTTTTTTTTTTTTTTTTTTTTTTTTTTTTTTTTAATTTTTTAGGTTTTTTCTTTTTTTTTTTTTTTCTTTTTATTTAACCTCACTTGTTCGCACTCTAAAGAATTGGAAGCTGAGTAGTTAAATATATTGAAATTTAAGAACCTTTCGAATATTTAGAACATTAGAACATATTTGTTCTTCTTTATAGGCCTCTGGCCATTAAATAAAAACTACTTTAAAATTGTAATGTGCGTACCCTTTAGCACTATGATTCTTATTAACTTACCACATCGCGCCACCCTTGACTGTTAAAATACATATACTGTAACGGCGCCACCTCTAATAGCTGTATAGCTATATAACCTCAAAAGAAAAGTCGTTCTCGCCGTGGTGGGACTCGTGGTGTAGATGGTTTATCACGCTTGCCATGTACGCAAGTGAACCGGGTTCAATTCCCGGCGAGTGCTCTTTTGAGGCTTTCCTTCTTCTTCTATCTTTCTTTCTTTCCAATTGCACTGTCTTTTCTTATAGGCTATGGCATTAATAAATACTTTAAAATTGTGGGTCATGTGCGGACCCTTTAGCACTACTTCTATCTACCTTACGCATAGGCCACCTGACTCTGTGAAAATACTCCTACTGTACCGGCGCCACCTCTATAGCTGTATAGCTATAGCACCTCAAAAGTCGTTCTCATCCGGTGGGACTCGTGGGTGTCAGATGGTTCTCCCGCTTGCCATGTACGCAAGTGACCAAGGTTCAATTCCCGGCGAGTTCTCTTTTGAGGCTTTCTTCATCTCTCTGATTGCTTTTCCCTTTCCAATTGACTGTTCTTCTTTATAGCTATGCCATTAAATAAAAAAATTTAAAATGTGTTATGTGCGTACCCTTTAGCACCTATGATTTCTTTTATTAACTTACCGAAAAAAAAAAAAAAAAAAAAAAAAAAAAACATAGCCGCCACCCTTGACTCTGTTAAACTACATATACTGTCCGGCGCTACCTATATAGCTGTATAGCTATATCACCTCAAAAGTCGTTCTCAGCCGGGTGGGACTCGTGTGTAGATGGTTAGCACGCTTGCCATGTACGCAAGTGCCCCGGTTACAATCCCGGCGAGTCTCTTTTGGAGCTTTCTCTTCTCTGATCTTTCTTTCCAATTGGACTTGTTCATCTTTATAGGCCTATGGCCATTAAATAAAAATACTTTAAAATATGGTATGTGCTACCCTTTAGCACCTATGATTCTTATTACTTAACCGCATAGCGCCAACCCTTGCTCTGTTAAAATACATATACTGGTACGGCGCCACCTATCATAGCTTTATAGCTATATCACCTCACAAGTCCGTTCTCAAGCGTGTGGGACCGTGGTGCAGATGGTTATCACACTTGTCATGTACGCTAGTGACCCGGGTTCAAATCCCGGCGAGTGCTCTTTTGAGGATTTCTTCTTCTCTGATCTTTCTTTCATTTCTTTCTTTCCAATTGACTTTTCTTTCTTTATGGCCCTATGGGCATTAAATAAACTACTTTAACATGTGGTAATGTGCGTACCCTTAGCACTTATGATTCTATATTACCTTACCCCGCATACGCCATAGCGCCACCCTTGACTCTGTTAAAAATACATATCCTGTACCGCGCCACCTATATAGCTGTATAGCTATATCACCTCACAAAGCGTTCTCACAGCGTGTTGGGACTCGTGTGTAGATGGTTATCACAATCACGCTTGCCATGTAACGCAAGTACCCGGGTTCGATTTCCGGCGAGTGCTCTTTTGAGGCTTCTTCTCCTCTGATCTTCTTTCTTCCATGACTTGGTTCTTCCTTTATAGGCCTATGGCATTAAATAAAAATACTTTAAAATGTGGTTAATGTGCGTACCCTTTAGCACCTTGATTCTAATCTAGAATTTTGTTCCTTCTTACATCTTCTGTTGAAAATCTCAGCGTGCACGAACCTATATGATTGTTTTTTGCCTTGCCGAAAAGGTGAGGATTGTTGCAGACTTATAGTTTGCAGACTGAAAAGTAGCTAAAACTGTTGGACAGGGTCATTCGGGATGAGCTTGCACAAATCACTAGGCAACGAGTGAAACGAACCTTTGTATATTGGTTTCACACCTTCCACACGTCTGAGTTCAAATCGATGAAAATCAGGTAGACAGACGTGTTCATATAGAAGTCCCATTCATGCAAATGAGGTCAATCTATGTATTACAATATGCTTCCGTCAGCGCTGTATGACGTTGTGCAGTAAGCGCTGACGAATGAATGGCAATACCTATTTGCATCAGTGGGACTTCTATATGAAACGTCCCAGGCCCGTCGCCATGGGGGGGGGGGGGGTGGGGGGGTGAACACCCCACGATCTCAAAGAGACGAAAGAAAAGGGAATGAGAGAGGAGAAGAAAGCAAAAGAAAAAAGAAGAGGAAGAGAAGAGCAAGAGGAGAGAGAGAAAGGGGAAGTAAGAATGAAACAAAATGAGAACGACATCAGAACGCATGAGATTGAACTCCCGACTTACATAAATCCAATTTCACAATCTATTTTGGCTTCCCTCAAGCCAATTAGTTTTATGTTCCAAGCCTGACCACGGTCATCATGAATATTAATTTGCCAACAGTACTTTGATTATCAATGTGTAAAATGAATTTGAAGAAAACACGAGGGGACCCATGGGCATTCCCCAAGTTTGTCTACCAGTATAAGGGAAATTTTCAGTCGGGGAGCTGAGTGGTCAAGAAAAAAATTGGTAGGGTTCGATTCTTACCCCCAGCACCATAAACTATAGGTCTACTGGCTGTCATTTGATTTAATTACTATACTCCCTTCAAACATACCTTTCTTAATAGCTACAATCCAAGATCTCCCGGGGGCTCCGGCCCCCTGGACTCCGCTGGGGCTCTTGCTCATAGCACGCATCCTTTAAAGGACATTGGGCGCTATGCCTATAATATGTATAGTTCCCCTTCGGGGGTACAAGCTTATACTGCCAGTATCAGTGAGCAAAGTTAAAACCGTCTTTTTCTTTGAATGGTTCCATTTACCCTCAACAAAGTGGGTAATCTTGAAGGTTTGATAGCGAAATCCAGAGCTTCTTCGCCCCCTGGACCCCCCGAAGGTTTCTGCTCTGCACACACCCATTAAGAATGGCGCTCGCTATATTGCATTCCGCTTTAGTAGAACCAGTCTTACTCTGGGTCTTTACTTTGACTTGGTTGCTATTTACCCTCAAACAGTGGTCATTTTGAAGGTTCTGAATAGCTTAAATCCAAGAGCTTCCGGGGGCTCTGCCCCTGCACCCCAATGGGCCCTAAAGCGGGCCCCTGTACCACACCCGTTCAGGGCTTCCGGTGTTGCGGGCGGTTTGTGTCAAGGCACTTGCGGTGTTGCAGTTTTCAAACGATCAAGAAAAATTGGTCTGTAAGAGCATTCTACTTAACGGCCGTAAGTGGGCCCGAACCGTGCGCTATGTTAGTGTAAAATGTTTATTCGCTCACTACGATTCCAAGGATCTTACTGCAGTATTAACATTCTTCACTTTACTACCCCCCTGACAAAATGTCTAGCGACGGCCCGGGAAAGTCTACCGAAAATGAGGCATATGTTTTAAGAATTGAATTCCGTGATGGCAGTAAATGCAAGGTTAACATTTCCGAGTTCTTGCTTTCTTAACTTAAACAGAGTAATAGTACACCACAGTTTTTTTTTTTTTTTTGTTTTTTAAAAGGGGGGCCCGGGGCACCAATCCCAATAATGATTCGGAGGCTTTAAAGTTTTGGGATTTGTATACTTTATAGGCCATCTTTTTCAAACCTAAATTTCATCACTTTTAATCCTTCGTTTTTAACCCCAATCACTGGACCCTTCATAGATATGTAGTTGACATCCCACAACAATTATACATTATTTCTAATGAATAGGTATTTTAACCTTAAAAACGGGGGGTTGTTGAAACAGAACCCAGACCTCGAAACATCAGACCCGGAGGTAATTTCATTCCCGGGTCTGAGGATGTTTTCGAGGTCTGGGGTTTTTCGGTGTTTCAAAAAATGACCTCGAAACAACCGACCTAAGACCCAGAAGTGAATTGATTGCGGGTTTTGATGTTTCGAGATCTGAGGTCTGTTAGTTGATTCAGGTTGATGTTTCGAGGACATCCCCGTGGGGTTTCGAAACACTTAACGACATCAGACAAAATTCAGAGTTCACCCGAATGTGTGGGGAAATTAATATTCGACGCCCCAGAGAACCAACATGCCCTGTTGGGCCCATGAGATATCAGTTTGTGGGCAGCGGGCCAAATATGGGATTGGGTATGGCAGGGTTGTTATCATACGGGAGTCGGTATATCTATATTAAAATTGGTCATACTTTTGAGGTTCCAAAAAGTGTGGGCAGAAGACAGTAACCTATGAACTTATTGGGGGTATAGGTACTGCCTTTTGCATTGTGAGTGGAAATGACTTCTAATCAGAGGGTGTTTTGAGTCAATCCACAATGCGGCCAGTTTGGAAAGAACTTCTGTCGACGGTTTTGGTAGAGGAGCAGTATGGGCTATAAATGCGGGATTTTTATTGCATTTTTGACTACTTTTGTTTTTTTTTCGGGGGGGCACCGAATTATATTTTTTTTTATTTAAAAAAGTCGGGTAAAAACATAAAATAATAATAATAATAATAATTGCGGTCAAAGCCCAATTTTACCCATGTATTTGTGTGTATATAGACCGCCCGAAAGACCGCAAACCCCCCAAACCAAAAGTTGCAGTTTTTAGAGTTTTCAGGTCCAACTGTGTGGTGCAACGCAGTTATTAATTTTACAAGAAGAGATTTGCCGACTGATTGAGCGAGGAAAGCCTACTTGCCAATATTGTTGTGGTACACGTGTTCGTGTCCCAGTACACTGCAATGCCAATTGGTTTTGGGGGTTTGCGTGTCTTTCAGGGGTTCTATCACAGCCATTTCTGCACGCCGTTTTACAAGCGATGGTCGGTGTTTGTTAAATGAAAGAGCAGACCTAGCTAATAAAATGTATATTTCGAAAACTTTCAAAATGGTATGACTTGACACAATGCTGATCGAAAAACATGGCCGAGATACTTTTGTGGCCAGGTGTATCTAGTAAGGGTACAGGATTGATCCAACGTTGATGGAGACGAAGAGTGATGGCAACCAGGGTATCAACTGCCTAGATACGAAACAGGGGGATACAGGAATATCACAGGCCTGATTTTGGTACCAATGGATAGATGGTCTCCTCTTTCGAAAACGAGTACCCACATGCCTAACATTACGTTCAGAATGAAATCCATAAGTTCGTTGTGCGGCAACCCTGTCAAATTTCCACACAGGATATGGAACATTCAATTTTCCCAACAAAGTTAACAATATCCGATTTTCTACAGGTTTTTGGCCTGAACTTGATGGGAAGTGCTAGTGTTAATATCAGGAGCGTTATAAGTGCCTATAATAATGTTTTTGACGTCAGTTTTAAATGCAAAATATCAACAATGTCCACAAATATCACTTTTCCACATATCAAAGGTCCCACATTTTATACTTTTCTCAACATATGCGGATAGTGACGTCATTATGGGAATGTTGGGACTTATTTTGGTACCAAGGAAAGAAAAATCGAGTTACCCCCATCCCCCCTCGGTACCAACAACGCACATCACCTTTATTTGAAGGATAAAATATATGAGATTTAGGGCGAAAATGAGGCTTCGTGGTTTGAAATATTTGGTGGCAGGGATGATTTTCTTGGGCTGAGAAACGCATTTTGGGCCGGGGGAAAAGTAAGCGAATTTTTTATTTTTATTTTTTTAAAGTAAAAAATTATTAAATCTTGACTTTTATGGTATATCCTTTACCGTATGACGCGAGCGATTCAAACTAAAAAACTCAATACGCAGCGCGAACTACCTGGGGTCAATTAATCGAATTGAACCCAGGACATCAGCCAATGAAATTGGTACATTTCACAGCTGTTTAAGAATGTTTCTTATAGAAGAATTAACAACCACAATTATAAAGACACGTTCTTCCATTGATACCGCACTTTAAGCTATATAATTTTATGCTCAAATACTGTCAATTTGTCTCTCTCTCTCTCTCTATTTTGCGCTTATTTCATACTACACAAAAATCTTAATTATCACGATATATTATTAAAACGGACTTATTTCTGGCATATCTTTTAATTTGAGTTGCGTTTGATGTTGCTTTCCTTGGACACCATCTTGCACACCGCCCGGACTAGCCGAGCGATTATATAATAATAAGATTAATAATATTGATTTGAATACTTGCAAAACATGCTGCACACAATACATTTACATGTTAGACAAAATGACAGATGCAAAAAATACAAAATATACATACAAACAAGTTAATCCTGGAAAAGTGAATGAGCTGAAGTAGGACCCAAGCAACATTTATAAGTGCCCACTTCCAATGGGGGAAAATAAAATGATGGCAGGACATAATACAACAATAGATGCATGTACATAAATAGCAACAAAAACAGAGAGGAAGTGAAACAGAACATAGAGAATTGTAGAAAGAGTTACTTCTCGCAATTCTGTGTAAAAGCCTTGAACTATCCAAAGAACTTCGGTGAATGAATGAGGTGAAAGAAATGGGCACTAAGTTGTTAAGTACTTTGTATCCAAAAACCAACCTTTGAATCCTAAAAACATACTCGAGTTTCACTAAGCCAAACTCATGAAGCCGCATGCATAAGGAGGACTAGTAACAGAATTATGTGATTTCCGATAGAATTGGATGCGAGTTATCCTCCGCTGAATTTTCTCAAGCCTATCTAGGTGATCGCTGGAAGGGTGCCCAAACACTAGCACAATACAGAACATGTGGCATGACAAGAGAATTATGCAGATTGAGCAGGGCAGAAGATGACATATTTCTCGTACACCTGATTATGAAACCAGAGAGCTTAGAAATCTTATCACATACATTGCCAATGTGTGTATCAAAAGAGAGATCTTTAGTGAAAGTAACACCTAGTAGCTTGAAGCTGTCAACTTCCGCTAGCCTGGTAACAGGAGTACTGCAGAGACTTGGATCTAGTTACATGCATTGTGGAACACTTGGATAAATTTAGGGGAAGCTTATTAAGAACTGTCCAGCTGAAGGTATTATTAATATCCTCTTGGAGAATCTGATGATCGGAATCATTGTAAATAGGGCGAACTAAAGTGTGATCATCAACAAACTGAAAAATAGGAGAGGAAACAACAGCATTAATATCACTGACAAAAAGCAAAAACAGAATAGGGCCAAGGACAGAGCCTTGTGGTACCCCAGATGTAACAGAAGACCACTCTGAAAACACACCTTTGAAGACAACCCTTTGCTGCCGACCAAGAAGAAAGTTCTGAATCCACTGGAGGAGACGACCCCGAATGCCCAAAGACTGAAGCTTAGCAAGTAATAAATTGTGATCAACCTTATCAAAAGCTGAACTAAAGTCCAAGAAAATTGTATCAATAAGAGAACATTTACGACTGTCAAGTGATTCAGAAAGAAGATGAAAATATTTTGTGAGCAATTGTTCACAATTTCGACCACTACGAAAACCAAACTGGTTGTCAGATAGTATATTGTTCTCCTCAACATAAGCCATGATACGAGCACTTATTAACTTCTCCATTACCCTACATAGAACACTTGTGAATGATACTGGCCTATAACTGCCAACATCATCTTTAGGCTTACCAGACCCCTTGAACACAGGAACAACATTAGCGATTTTCCATGCTTTTGGAACTTTGCCCATCCGAATAAAAGTATTAAAAAGCTCGCACAATTTAGGAGCAAGTGCATTGCAACAGGATTTCAAGAACACAGGAAGAATATCATCAGGCCCTGGAGACTTGGAGGCATCAAGATTCCTGAGAACATCAACTACCTCATCATCTGTAAAAGGATCAAAAGAAAGTTGGGGTGCACCATGGGAAGGAGACACATCCGATAGAGAATTCAGATCAATTGGATTGTACCCACTACCAAACTTACTAGAAAAATGGCTGTTGAAAGCTTGCGCAATTTTATCAGGCTCACTAATCACATCATTATCAAGAGTGAAAGTTGTAGTTTTCAGAACATTTACGAGCAGCAGCTACATATGACCAGAATTTCCTAGGATTCTGCTTAATATTGATGTAAATATCATTAGTGTAGTCATTACGACTTCTTCTAATCGCAGCTTTCAACTTATTACTACACTCCTTGAATTGCTTCATAGCAGCATCAGACCTACTCATCTTATCCCTTCTTACAAGAACTTCTTTCTTGTAATTATTTTCTAATTTCCTTGTTAATCCAAGGGAAATTATTATGCTTAGATACAGTCTTCTTGGGAACAGACTGGTCAATAGAGCTTTTAATGATAGACTCAGCATGATCCCAAACAGCATCAACATCCTCATTATCATAACAAAGATGCCAAGGTCCATTAATAATAAGAGTTTTCATCCTCTCAAAGTCAGCCTTATTGAGACAGTACACCCTCTTATTAATGGGTTTTGACCTATTTGGTATCATATTAAAAACAAGTGAAACAGCTAAGTGATCGCAACCATGCAAATTAAAAGTAGATTCACAAGAAAGAACACAAGAAGGATCAGAAACAAAACCTCTTAAATCAAGAAGTTATCAATACCATTAAGTGTCCTATAAGTGGGCTCCTTTAAGACCTGGGTGAACCCACTTGAATGCATGGTATCAAGGAGTAAATTGAGTATTGTGCCCTTAGTCATTGTATCAGCATCACCATTAGACCAATCAATATGAATGTTAAAGTCACCAACAAGAGTAAATAACTTATAAGATTTTCTTGAAGCATGAACTCTGCTAAGGTGAGCATCTAAAATGTCCAAACCATTCCTACTGTGAGATGGAGGTCTATAATAAACACCAATAAGACATTTACCACTGCTAGTACTGTAATCAGCCCAAACAATTTCTATATTATCACAGAGTAGGTCATGCCTCAAAACAGGATTTAAATTAGCCTTAATGCCCAAAACCACACCACCACCACGACGATTCCTGTCATTGCGAAAAACACAATACTCCTGTGGAAAGATTTCGCCATCATTAAAGGAATCATCAAGCCAAGACTCAGTGATTGCAATAATATCTGGATTTTCATCAGAAAAACGAGCATGAAAATCGGCTATCTTGTTTTTAATGCTGCGAGCATTGAAGTACAAGACAGACAGATTATTATTCTTGTTGTGAATCGTGGCTTGAGATGCATCAGCTGAACCATAACTATTATTATCAACATTGGAAAAAGATGTGTCAGTGCTATTATGATCATAAATATCAATGGTACAATGTGATGAATTATTTACATTACCTTCAACACAAATGTTTACATTACTGTCTGTAGTACTATATAGTACTATATAGTACTAGTCAATACATTAGAATTACACAAGGAGCCCCTAGATGTAAATTCACATAAATGAAGATCATTAATATCACTTGTTGGTGATTTTGACCCATTATAAACAACATTGGAAGTGATGCAAAATGCAAATGGTGCGCCCGCAGGCGGAGTGCCCATCTCTCTGTCATTGGCGTTTGGGCCAGACTCCCTCATATAATGTTGCTGTGGGGGGTTCGCCACTCCTCCCGCACAGCGAGTCTGTTTTGCATTCCCAGCATATGCTGGTACCCATTTATACTCCTGGGTGGAGAGAGGCAAGCGAGGTAAAGTGCCTTGCCCAAGTGCACAACACATTGGCGACAGCGGGGCTCGAACCCACAACCTTATGCTTATGAGGCGAACGCTGATCCACTGCACCACATGTGCCCACTAAGTGATAGGAAGTGATAGGCCTACATGAAATATCAACAGATTCTAATGTGTTATCACATGTAGGCCCACTACTCACAGTTGACTTGGAAACATCCTTAAAATTAGTAAAAGGACTAAAATTAGTAAAAGGGCTTTACTTCATCTCCACGTCACCATCAAGTTAATCTTTCGTATATTTTCAGTTTTAATGGAGAAATCTACTGTACCGTCTACCTTTTATTGTCATAACTAAAGTGTTTATACCAAAGAAAATAGTGTTTATGGAATCCTTGGTATCATAAACATGGGTTTTGCCTCTTTTTAAACTCTTGTTGGTAGCTCGCAAGGCGAGATATAGATTAAAATATAATGAAAATGGCCGCCATTTTGAAATTCAAGAAGGCTGCCATAACCAAAGTACTTACAACTTGGACAAGTGTTTTTTTTTTTATAAAATCCTTAGTATCACAAACATGGGTAATGCCACTATCTAGCTCTGTATGTTGCTCGTAAGCTGAGAACAAAATATAATGAAAGGGGCAGCCATTTTGAAATTCAAGATGACCGCCATAACCGAAGTACTTAAAACTTAGGCAAGTGTTTTTATAGAATCCCTAGTATCACAGATATGGGTATTGTCACCATTTTAGCCTTATATGTTGCTACAAATTAAAGCTGAGATATAGGGGAAAATTGAATGAAAATGGCAGCCATTTCGATATTTAAGATGGCCGCCATAACCAAAGTACCTACATCTTAGGCAAGTGTTTTTACAGAATCCCTAGTATCACAAACATGGGTTTTGCCACCATTTTTAGTTTTGTATGTTGCTCCAAAGCTGAGATAGGGAAATTTTAATGAAAATGGCAGCCATTTTGAAATTCAAGATGGCTGCTCTCTGTCACACTTCCAAAATTGGCAACAATGATTTCCTAGACACGTGTAGAACATGTCTAGGTAGGTGGCACCTTCTAATCATTAAAATTCCACGGGATATACCATAGCTATAGCCCTCTGGATTGACCAGTGGCTGTACAAGATAAAACAAAGCGAAAGAGAGTACAATAATAATGATAATAATATAATAATAATCCTAATAAAAATGTTAATAATTAATAATAATAAAAACGTTAACAAGCATATTAGGGGGAAATTTTAATTATTCATTAGGTTATAATGAGTTCTTTTCTTATTTAAACTAATTAAAAATCTTCAATGAATTGTGCTATTCTAGGGATTATCCTTCATTTGCATAAATTAATATTCATATCCTTTGTTATCCAAAACGGAATAAACCGCTATACAAAGGGATACGTTAGGGGGAAACGATATTTCGCCCTAAGAGCGTTCTGAGTGAATAACAAAAGCCAATTTCGCCCTAACGTACAGGATAGCAATATAATAGTAATAGTAATAATAATAATAATAGGAAGTATAATAATCATTTTGATAATAAATGATGATTACTATTGTGTACTGCAAAATAAGTGATCAAAATTACATGAACCTGTATTTATATAGACGCTTCATTTTAGGGGTAGTGCACAATATTCAACAAAAGGGCCATTCTTCTTCTTCTTCTTGCGTATGAGGCAGCAGCTAAATGTGTTGTAAATGTTGGAGCCAACTCACTGTTGATTGGTTGGGGTTTGCGATATCTGTATCCACCGGCGGACGAAAGGTAGGGCACTCATTGAGAATGTGATCCGCAGTCTGTGATGGAGAACCACATTGGCAGGCTGGCCATGGCCGCAGCCCCCATCGGTGCATATTGCTATTGAAGCGACCGACTCCTGTGCGAATCCTGTTTAAGGTGACCCATTCCTTGCGTGGGAGATTGCTGCCACGTGGTAGTTCTGTCTTAGGTGTAATAGAGAGTTGATCTGGTCTTGGAATGTCTAGCCAGGCAGTATTCCATGTCTGTAAGACGTTGAAAGGGGAACTGGAGAGTTTAGCAGCGTGTCGGCAGAAAGGTCGGCGAGAGCGCAGTCTCTGTCTACCGAGTTGGTGTGATTCTTTGACAGTGTTATGCAGCAGGTGCTTATTGTCCAGCAGCGCCTTATTCACTAGTTTGTGCGAGTGGTGCTCCCTCCGAAGTGCTGCAAGTGCAATGCCTGAAAGCACCACTGGTAGAAATTCAGATGGAGTGGGGCGGAGGCAGCCAGTTATGGTTCTCAAGGTCTCGTTGAGTACCACGTCCAGCTTCTTTGTGTGAGAGCTGTTGCACCATGCTGGGGCGGTATATTCAGCAGCGCTGTAGACCAGAGCCAAGGCAGTGGTGCCCCGGAGTGGTGCGTAGGGTCGTTGGGCATTCTCCGTAAAGTGTCAAGTTGTTCCAAATGACACCCAAATATCAAACTTAAAAGTCTGACTCAGGATTTTGAAATATTATTTTTTTTGTGTAATAAGAAAATTGTCAGCTAGAAATAAAGATCAACCTAAAATGAACAATTCCAAAATTTGAGTGACATCGGATTTTCGGTTTTGTTGATGCAGTAAACATTTGTGTGTAGTATTATGTCCCATCGGATACTGGTGTATAAACAAAAATCCGGTATCCGGAATTTTATACAAGTTGGGAGTTTCTAATATGAAGGAATTCGATTTAGCTTAGAATTCACACAGTGATTGTATATGGACAAGCATTATGTACATGCAAAAAAACACGATTTTTTTGGAGGAATTGAGGCGCCCTCCTCAGGAAATCTCTGAGTCGCACCTTTAATGAATTCCTGAAATCATTACAAATCTAAACTTTGATATTTTCAGAACACGGAACAATACATGGGTGATCTTAAAAACTATCCGATTTTAGTATATTGCCTAACGTCAACACCTAAGTAACGTATCTGGGTAACGTATCTGGCTGGCCTTTTCTTAATCGTGCCGTTCTTAATAAAAGTACATGCTTTAACGACTTAATCTCTATATCTTATCGGTTATTACCATCTCAATAAAGCAAAACATGGTATTTGACTTTATATATCACGGTGTTTAGCAAGGGCGCAGCGGGAGGTAGGTAACGTATCTGTCGCGGTATGAACGTAACGTGAGGGATTTCTTTCATTACCAGGCCTGGAAATTGTTACTTCAAAAACAGATTTTTATGTAAAACATGTACAATATAACATTGACATGTGCTTGATTTATCGCACATTTGAACATTTTTCTACCGTTATTTTTGGCAATTCAATCCGAATTATGGTAACGTATCTGGCTGCAATTTGGCGACATGCTCTCAGAGAACTTTTACGAAACTTTAATGATCCAATATTATCGTATTTTTAACTTTATAATAAGGGCATAATAGCGGCTGATAAAAATATCATGTTACCTGTGATATGCGCTCTTGTGTAACAAGCAGGGACACATTTAAAAGAATGGATTTGGGCTGGCGACATGGCGAAAAACAAGAATTATGCATCATCAGCTTTATTGCTTGATACTTTCTTGCCCTGTTACCACTTCTAGTCAAGATAATTTTGAAAACATAACTCCTAAGTATAATTTAAATTAATAAGCATTCATTCTTAACGAGCAAAACAGGCTTTAAACTGTGAATGACTGTGAGCGATACAAAAAATCGTTTTTGAACACTTTATCGGAGAATGGCTCAAAAATGCGTACCTAAACCTACCCAAATAGGTCATCTCTATACCCACAGGGACCTTTGAAAATTACAACCGTCCCTCATTGAACAAAACTCACAAATAGGCCTACCCCCACACACATACACAATAACAGGAGAAATAAATAAAGCATGTAGTGATTATATTTCCTATAATTATTATGATCATTTTTATTTTTAAAAACAAAAAATATAAAGCCTTTAGGTTTTTTTTCAACAATTGCTTACTTAAAATATTTGCACAAAACCAACTTGATCAGATACAACTTTCATTGATCAATGACATGTTTTTTAAAACAAACTTGCGGTGATGTGATCAACGCGGGCGGCAAAATCAGTCTGAAATCGGTAAGATTCGATTTTTCTTTTCCATGTAACTGCATGCCACATGTAAAAAGCTAAACTTTGCTGAAACCCCCATTGAAATTGACGAATTAATTCCAAATATAATCAGTTGAGGGTGGCAAATAATAGGAAACAAAAGATATTTTCTCTTTGTTTGGCTATATCTCAAAATCATATTTGCGACTTCCCACTCATTTTGCTTGATCACATCAGTATTTGGCATAACAATATTGCACATACATTGTTTTCTAATACATTTGACATTGCTCTTGCTTCGGTCCACAAAGTCTTTTTCGATTTTCAAACTTTCTAAATTTATGATAAGGATAAGAACCTTCGCTCGACGGCTGCCTGCACTGACCCATACGGTCAAGGGCAATTATCCTGTCGAATGCACGAGGCTTGATCCTTATCCGTCATATACTTTGAGAAAACAATAGTATCAAATCATACATTAACCATTATAATAACGTAATTTGTATCAAAATTTGAGCTAGTTTTTTAAATCAATTAAACACTTCTACACTCCAACATGTCCAAGTTATACTCTATAAATAGTGGGCCAAAAAGACCTTGACGCAATTCATTGTGATTTTTGTTTTGAAAATGATCGGGAAGTGCGAGAAAATCAGACTCTCTAAGATCGTAAGTGGCTAATCTTTCTCGCACCTCCCTGGCGTTTCAAAACAAACCATTTATAGATTCCAGTTGATGGTAGAGTTATGGGCGGATTTTGGACTTCGTCCATTACTCAAATATGGGAACAGAAATCCCCGAAAATCTTCGAAATCTTCCTCGCAATACAAAGAGATCGGATTGGAAGAAACTGGCCAACTCCAAATAAAGTACCGTTGTATCGTCCAGTCAATACTTGTATTTTATACTATGTGCTACATAGTGTGGTCTCCCAGAATTGGTTTTAAACATTGCCTACAACACATATCATGACTTTAGAAGGCTTCAGTCACCTGTGGTGTTACAATGCCGAACTGTTTATCTTCACTATTCTTAAAAGTCAGCTTTCACCTGAAAACATTCCTGGATTTAGTTTGCGCTTTCTTTGAACATTCTAGGGTTTCTGCTTTGATTATTTGATGGAACTGTGAATGGCCCAACCGCTCATGGTTGGCTATCGTGGCTAGAGCGCACATCATACCATAAAAAAAAACCACAAATACACGACTAAAGTTTTTACATACAATCCCCTCAATTCATCCTGCCATCTACAAAAAAGTAGAGGCTATTCCCTATCAACTGGAATCTGTATGTGATGAAACGCGCAATGAATTTGAAAGAAAGAATACACTTTTCGCACTGCCCTTACATTTTTCAAAACACAAACCCATCATTGACATTTGCATAGAAATGCATATGAATTTTCTTCTACTAATTCCAACGCCCACTGTAGTAGATGTTAAAGACGAGAGGGTGAATCCCATTCAAAACCATTCGTCCGTCTGGGCGCTGACATTTTGAGTATTGCACGGAATAATTATTAGTTTGGGTGCCTTGTATGATAAGATAAGGACCGGGTAGCCTAGTGCATTCCGACAGGAGAATCGCACGCGACCGATGCCTGCACTGACCCATACGGTCAAGTGCAATTATCCTGTCGAATTCCCTGAGGCGTGGTCCCTTATCCGTCAATACTTTGAGAAAACAATAGTATCAAATCAGTACATTAACATTAATAATTAACGTAATTTATCTAAATTTGGGAGTAGTTTTTAAAATAAATTTTAAAAACACTTCTATATCTCCAACATGTCCAAAGTTATACTCTATAAATCGTGCCAAAGACCTTGACGCATTCATTGTTGATTATCTTGTTTTTGAAATGATCTGGAAGTGCGAGAAAATAGACTCTTTCTAATACGCTTAAGTGGCTAATCTTTCTCGCACCTCCCTGCATTTCAAAACAACCCATTAGTGATAGAAACTCTCCCAATGAAATGAAAGAAGATAGACTTTTCGCACTGCCCTTACTTTTCCAAAACAAACCATCAGTTGCCGATTTGCCTATAATGCATATGATTGTCTTCTACCAATTCCAATTCCCACTGTATTAGATGTTAAAGACCACGCAGATGTATGTACAAAACATGACTGGTTTCTGCATGAAAACGATTTTATTTGTGGAATTTTGGGGTTTCTTGAGTACACGTAATTTTCATGGCCTACTATTTATATCGCAACATGATATAGTCCATTTCTCTCCTCCGTGCAGTGATGTCATAACATTGACTGCAAGCTGTACGCACGCGTCAATGTATGCTAATCTTTGTGCGCGAGGTGTAAACTCCGTCGCTTTCATCCGCGCGTGCGGTTTATGGGGGCGCCCATCATATCGCGCTGACGTCACGGCACAGAGGTAGGTAAGTTCAGTATAGCAGAGCTAAACTTCCGGTAAAGGCTTCTAATTGACAAATTAAACATAAGGAATTTTATATTTAAGATCATATTTAATGTCAAACGAGCGTCCTTCAGAGTCAAAAAAGCTTGTTCTCGTTAATAAGATATACGCGTTTCGGAAGAAACCGTACCAAATCACATTATTTGGAATGGTCTGCGCATGTGAATTCAACTAATACTTTAAACGAGAAACCAATATTTTTTTCAACACAATAAGTTAAGTCAGAACTGACACCATAGATTGTAGATACTAAGTTCGTAGAGGGTATATATACTAGCATGCATGTTACTTGATATTGAGCAATTAGTCGATATCAAATGATTGACGTATTTCTAGTAGCTAATAGGAGTTGGTGACCTTGTGGTTACCCGCGTGCATTATCTGACGACCCCTGCATTATCTGATGACCTTCCTTGCATTATCTGATGACCCGTGAAATATCTTACGAGCCCCCTTGCAATCGTTGAAATAATGCACGCTGTAAACAATAGATAATCTACACGAAGTATATACACACATAATGTCAATTCGATACAACAATCCGCAAAATATCAGATGTTGGGTGCTATGGGTGTTTAAATTTTTGTCCTACCATGGACACACAACGAATGAAATTAACACGTCGTCGTCTTGAGTTAAATAAACCGCCTCAATGAATACATCTTTTCATACCAAGCGCGCAGGGCATTATGGGGAAAAAAGAGTATCTGAGCACAATGATCCAGTGCACTCTTATGACACCTGTCCACCTCTAACACCTACATCAATTTGTATCACTACCCATTAGTGGATATGCAAAGCGGGCACCGCACAGTATGTGAAAGAGGCGGAGGCAGCCATTGCGTTATATTGTTGGTACTCTATGTTTTCGTTGTTGTCGGCAAAACATGCGAGACGGTGTTTTTCTAAAGATTACGTAACGCTTTACCTCTCTCTCTATCTATATAGAACCTCTTTGTTAAAACCAACGCCAGACATGCATATACAAACATGACTGGTTCTGCATCAAACTATTTTATTTGTGATTTTGGGTTCTTGAGTATACTTAAATGATACACGTCACATTTTAAAAATATTGTCAGCCTCAAGATTTTTCAAAATCATATTTTTGGATGGTTGTAGGCTTTTATAATTCCATCACCGAAATGATAAAGAACAAAATCAGTCTTCCTTAATGGTAAACATAAGATTTTATAATTAACGGCGCCGGCGACCGTTATTCAGCAGACGACAAAATGGCGTTAACACAAGACACGCACGCCGTATGCATGTTTCCCACGCTTGCACACTGTTTGTCTGTCTATAACCTTTGAGGTTTAAATACAGGAGTACGAGTCAAAAGTATTCATGTAATATACACATTTTGTTTATTAAAGTTATGTAAAACTTAAAGTTGGCCTACCAAGTTATCTGGATGTCTTTATTCCTCATCAATGTCCCTATCTGTTTTGGGGTATGTTATTTTTATGTGTAAAATATATTCTGTTTCCTTACAATGGCCTAGCCTATCATTGAGAGCAAATTGGAAATTTCATATTTTGTGAAAATGTGCCAGTGCCGCTTTAATTCTTATGGGCCCCCCCCCCCCCCCTAAACCTAAAAAAAAAAAAAATTTTATATCGCAACAGGATATTTCCATGTCCCTACCTCCGTGCAGTGATGTCATACTTGACACAGCTTTTAGGCAGCGCTTCAAGTATGCCATCTTTGTGCGCGAGTGTAAAAACGCCGTCGCTTAAGCGCGCGTGCCTGTTTTTTACTGGTGCGCCCATCAACATCTCGCTCTGACGTTCACTGCCCGTTAGCAGCACACGTTTGACGGCTTCGAACTTGACCAATCTTCGTCTCGTTAATTAAGATGTACGCTTTTCTGAAAGAAACAGTACAAAATCACATTCTTTGGAAGTTGTCTGCGCATGTGAATTCAACTAATTACTTTATACGAGAAACCATATTGTTTTCAACACAATAATCTAAGTCAGGACTGACACATAGATTTGTAGAACTCGTTTCGTACAGGGTATATAGACGGTGGCAGCCATGTTCCGTGATATTGAGCAGTTAGTCGATATCTAGTGATTGACGGTTATTTCTATTTTGCTACCAGAAGTTGTGACTTGTACGACTTGTGGTGACCCGCGCATTATCTGAGTGCCCCGTGATTATACTTATTACCCCGTGCATTATCTGACAGGCAGTGCATTCGTGAAAAATAATGTACGATGAAAACAATAGATAGTCTAACACGAGAAGTAGATCTTGAGAAATGGGTTTTCCTGAGCTTTGTAAAGAGATTATAAAGAAACGATTTCTGTTGTCTTAGTTATTCAAGTGAAGTTTTTAAAATTTCTACCTTGAATTTAAAGAACGCCTTCAAAGATTCCAGCTTATGACAATTGGACTTAAGCTACATTGACGCTAATAGTGAAATTAGAGAGAATAAATTTAGTTATTTCTTCTGGACCATATGATAATGACTTTAACAATGTTTAAAATCACTTAATTTTATAGATTGAAATTTATTGAATTCATGCATCTGATTACCATGAATTCGCTGAATCTGATTAGCTGCAATTTCCTCTTGTGAAGCAAAGGTCAGAAAGATTTGTCCCATATTCAAATCAAAAATGTTGACAAAAAAACCACTTAGCATGTGTAAATCCCACTTGAAATGGACCAGCCGAGAAAATGGTACATCTGCCTTATTTCTTCACTTCACCAAATTGCTTCATTCTGGCAGCATAGAAAGTATAGAAAGTGAAAATATGCAGAAATATAAATATCAATGCGTCACAGTTGGTTAAACGGTCAGGGTTAAATCTTGTGTTTCTTAATGCACATTTTTTTTTAATATTTTTGAAACTTATTTTATTTCCATTCATCTATGTAAGATCCACAATTTACATGCACTGTCAGACTGAATGTTGTACTTTTTGACAGATTAATATTTGTTACCACATTTTGCATCATTTATTTCCATCAAAGCTGTATAAAGTCGGAGTGATAAAAGCCAATGGACCACATGTGCCTCCTTTTTAAAAGACTATTCTTGTTATAACCTTAAAGTGGATTGGGCAAACGTACAAAACACATCCGTCGTTTTAAAAAAAATTCAGGTAGGAACCCGTATATTTATAACAGTGGAAACTCATATTTAATAAAAGATTAACAATTTCAATGTCGTCGCCCTGTACGTCCCTGTCTTGCCCTGGTGTGACCTGTCCTGGTCCTTAATTAAATATTGATCTTAACCGTATATTGTTAGGTGGGGTCATGCTCAAAGTCCACCAACCTTATTAATGGTCTCTCCTGCGTGTTGATATCTTGCCATTTCACATTCTGGTAATTTAATTTTCCTTTTAAAATATGTCATATTTATCCTATAATAATCTGTAAAAAATGTATCATTAATGTAATGTATTGGCTGGATGATAATGCTAATCAAACTAATTTGAATTGAATTGAATGATTATTGTGGCCTATTTCCGCCATCGTTTACTTCCATTTGTTTTTCTATTTTTTCAGTTTTTTAAGGTGCATTTTGGAACTCTTTATATGATTGTATAATATTTATCTCTATGTTTCTTCAATTAAAATATTTTTACCATTGCTGACATACTCTTGGTCTCACTCATTTGACAAAAGTGTTGGCCCACACTGTTAAAAATTTCCGTAAATTTAAGAAAACAGATTTCCATAAAAATAAAAAACCAAAAACTTAAAAATGCTAAAAATGTTAATTTACGGAATATTTTCTAAAAATTTCGGGCAGCAATATTTCCGGACTTTTTTTTTTTTGGGTTCCGTAATTTTAAATTCGGAAACTTCTGTTAAAATACCTATTTGTTTTCCATAATATGAGACAATTTCTGTAAAATTATGTAAAAGTTCCGTTAATTGCCCTGAAATTTCTGTAATTTTACCCTAAAAAGACTGGAAATAACTCTGGCCAGAAATGTCCGTAATTTAGGCTTTTTTTTAACAGTGCACACGTTTCTTACCGTATCGGTAAAATCGCCCCCTCGCCCCCGGAACATGTTGAAACCTGCAATTGTGTTACATGCTCCTAACAATCACTCAACATGATTGGTGGGGAAGGGGAAGTTTTATGGATTAGCAAAAGCTTCAAGCTTGATACACCCAAAGAGTTTAATTTCATACGTTCAAAAATGGCCGAATTATTCAGTGTAAAAGAGTAATTTTCACAAGGTGTGCCAACTACTTTTGTCAAGATTGTATCTTTGTGTAGTGTTGTCGGTTTTTCTGCCTTTGTCTTCAGCGTAATCTTTGGTGTCCTTGTGTCCTCTGTAACCCAATTAAGTACTATTATTTTAGGTATTGGTGGCTATTCTCCGAGCTCTTCTCTGCTTTGGTCAACCCTCCAGTGTCTTGCTTTTTATGTATTTGATGTTGTGAAGTTCGTAATAAATCTGAATCTGCCCTTGTCCACGTATCCACTCAAATTTTGCAAACGGATAATGTGTTATGTACAAACTGTTGACCCATTTGCCTTTACTACTAATGATACTCTGTAGCCAACAGAAATTGAATAGACCCATGTGTTCGATTTAGAGGGTTTTGCACAGATGATGTTAACATTTGCGCTGTGCATTTTAAATTCTGCCTGTGCTGCAGATTTTTTGTGTTATTTAGCCCATTTTCCGAGAAAAACCCCAGTTGTGCATGTAACTTTTATTTTCTAAGAACACTAAATATACATGTTTTACAAACATGCTTATAGGATATTGTATCTCATATTTAGTGGCCATATGTGCTAATTGCATTACGGGAAAGCACTCGTAATTGTTAGCAGCAAATTTTCGGTCTTTATACACTATTAGTGTTTGTATTTTCGGGACCACTATGTATTAGTGACTAATGGCATAGTTTTCGAAAAACAAGCATCATGTAGCGCATCCACAATATTTTATTTGTAATTCTTATAATAAGAACTGAAAAGTATTTGCCTTAGTTTTTGAACGAATGTCGCCAGAGTCATTTTATAAACCTGATTATCAGTGACTTTTTTCCAGCTACAACACATATTTATTCAAATACTTTTGGTAATATCATAGAGTCACCAAATGTTTCAGCGATTTGTACACAAATCCATTATCTGTTGCAAAATTTAGAGTGAGTTTATGCTGAAAACATTTTGTAGCGATGTCTTTTTCACGTTTTAATTACCTAAATTAAGCGACGTCTTGATAACGGTATGGTGAAAGTCAAGGCGATGTACGGTCTTACGGTGTATGGAAAGTTGTCACGTCATTTTACCCTTGAATATGCAAATCCATAATTAACACGAGTCCTTAAATCCATTTCAATTTCTCTCAATAAAAACACGCCAGAATCTCTAATGAGGCATGTTTTACTTTCAACCGTCAATGATTCCCCAACTTAGACATCAACGCTAACCCAATTTCATTTTGCTTGCTTTATACGCATCGCAGTAGTTTCCTATCATCAGGTTTCAGAGGACTGCCCGTGGTCTTTCACTACGACGTGTCCCTTGGTGGTGGAACTTTTAAATTATATGTAAAATTGTTTTTTGGACGGTGTATAGGAAGTTCAATTTGGCGCAAAACAATGATGAAACTGGAGCAGGCTTATATACTACCATACTTCGAATTATGGAATACAGCAACGTAAACGAGCAAGTTGTTGGCGAGATTTTATATTTGAGGTAGTGCGGCGCATGCTCTTATTGAGAGATATTCCCGGGAGTAATCACAACACACTAATTGGCAGAAATAATGTATACACGGCATCTCGTATGATTTTTATCAAAGTTTTCAAATCTCTTTATGTAGACAATTTTTCCAACAATCCAAAATAAATTGTATGATTGCCTCTTGAATAACTGTTAGAGATGTCGGCGAAAGCATTCCGCGGAATTATAGGTAGATGTAACTCAATGTTTGCCCAAATTGAACGAGGGTTGAATTCAAATTTTAGCTTCACTTAAAGGGTGTTAATAATGACACGGTTCCCAAAAGTTTAAAGTGACTTTCGTGCTCCACCCCGTCCCCCCGACTTCATAAAAAAGTTTCAGATTTTTATATAATCTTAACCGTCAACATTAGTATCCATGTGTAACCTGATCTTACGTGCAATTCGGTCGTATCTGTAATAAAGTCGAAATATTCGTATTTTCTGTCCGTAAACGGACAGCAATTATAGCCATGGCTAATGGGGCCGTGACCAAGCATTTGCTCATAATAACACCAAAACCGCAGGTCGGGACAACTAAAATGTTGTGAATACCTTTTCTCAGGCTATCTAGTAACAATAATAAAACGAAGGTGCTGTGAATCACGAAATTGCACCTTTAAGTTCCCCCCTAAAATTCAATGACATTCGTTGCAGAACTTCGCTTATAACTGGATGATTGAAAAATTTAAAAAAAAAAGTCTTGAGAGAGTAAACATTTTGGCTCTTGCCACAGAAGAAAAGTCGTTACTTTTTCAAAAAACACCATTGGCATCACACCCACTCCCCTTTTTTTCCAAATGAATGCTGTCAGAAAAAGTGGCAATTTGCAGTATTCGAAGGTCTAAAGTAAGAAAATTAACCATTTACAGGGAGTTTCCATACCTGACCCATCTGACAACACATTAGAATTCATAAGGTGGTGTCAGAAAAAGTGGTGTCCGAGTGGCCAGGTTACGGAAACTCTCCAATGAACATACGCCATTCGAATATAAAAAGGCAGCAGCGATGTTTTCATTATGAAACTGGGGGGGTTCAAATAACAGCTGCCGCCTGAATAAAGAAAAGACAGAATTTATTGTCTTTGCCACGGCCAATGTTTCGTGCATCTTGGTGTTTAAAGAACCTTGGGGATAGTTGATTCCCCATTCTTCTTCTTCTTTTTCGTTGTCTGCAAACCCTGTGGTTCTCCAATATTATCCAGCCAGAGATTGCCCGGCTGCCCCAAAGAACCTCGCCCTGTGTATCGTTGCTCCATCAGTGGGCATTATCACGAGATTTCCACTCGGTGCTGTTCCACAACCACATTTAGTGTCCTGATCTGCTTCCAGGTAGTCCCCACCTTCCACATGAACCTCTCATATCGGCCAAACCGGCTCATCAAATCCGTCAGGCACCGCCACCCCTTCAACGATCGAGAGTCGGCCCAGGCACGGGAACTCTCACATCCAGCCCAACACCAACATACTAACGTCACTTAGTGGTGACGGCAAGTCCCCCCCCCCTCCACAAGGCGACTCTCCAACCTCCCCAGAGACTGCTTCAAGAGGCCGGACCCCGCTCATGAAACGCTCTCTGGATCCAAGGCGTCTGGCATACGCAGTACCGTCCAGACACAGGGTCGTGCTTCACATTGATTACCTGGCAGCTACGCTCCCCCCCGCATGCCCGCCACGCCATGACGGAGTTGGAGCAACTCCTGCCGGACTTTAAGAGAGTCCCCCCTTGGTGTTTGGACGGAACATCGATTTTAGCTATTGGAGTGTGCAATTTCACATATTCGATTTTTATGGCTTATTCCGTAGTTATCACTTTTGAGGCTTTGCACCATGCGTACGATCTTTTTAGTTTTTGTCCCGATTGACTATGCAACTCTACTATATTTGGGCCAATGAAAATATCTCACAAGCTCCAGCAGGCTCTGACAGTCCGTTTTGCTGGTTCCGATCTTGAGTTTTCCTTCCCAGTCACTAGACACTGGATTCGGAGCCTCATGCACAACAGCGCATTATCGGCAATGACGTTCCGCTCTGTGGCAAGACAATGCGGTGCGAGATTTACCAGCACCACCTTCCGCCAGCACCGCCTTTTCAAGATCCGCGATTACGCATACATCGAATTTCATGAGTAATCAAATCCAATCAGATCAAATGGTTTTCATTACTTACATCAAAGCATGCAATAAGAATAAGCTAACTGCCTCTACGATGAAAATTAAGAGCCAGAACAGGCGACCTATTTTAAATGGCTGCGCCCATCATGACCGCGCGTATGGGAAAGGTGGTCATTCAATATATTGATCTTCCTTGCTCCAGCGCTTTGCCAAATAATCGGCGGCGCTTGGTGTTCGCATGCGCTCGTGACCAGTTCGTCAACACTTTTGATCACTCTTCATAGGTGGCCCTGTTACGATCAGATCCAAATCGTTCCTTTAGTTATAAGTCTCTTCACGGACGGCTCCATCATACCTTACTGATGGTCTAAATTTTTTGGAATAGTAATTCTGATGGTGCAAGGCGAAGGCTACGGTCTTCTGATGATTTTACAACAACCTTGTTATTCCTCGTACCAAGCGTATAGACTTTGTGACTTTTGTGATTGGTCTTAGGCTGTGGAAAAAACTCCCTGTTAATAAGAGAGGCGCATCCCAACCAGAAGAGTCTTTAAACGTGCTCCTGAAAACTACTTACTTTCTGATATTTTTAGATTTTGTTAACTTTGAATTGTTTCCTTATATGCTGCATGTCATGTGTATAGTTATTTCGTATTTTTTAAGTTATTTGTTGTACGGTACGTGTTCTTTTGTAGAGTGCCATCTAAATGCATTTATTATTAGTTTAGAAAATAACTCATGGTGGCATGACCCCTTTGATTGACCCGCCCCTGCCAATCCCAGCAACAAAGATCGGTTTTTTGGATGGATGTACCATTTATTTTGTGATTTTATGCAATCGCTTAGCGAAAAAGGACTTGTAACCTTGTCTTTTCAGGCGGATGGTACCAAAGCATTACGCTTGACACGATAATAAGATTTTGTAAGTTTTTTTTTTTTATTTGCCATTAATAGTGTGCTCTAGAGCGTGACTATACTACCCTATTAAAAGAACCAACCAGAAAATGCCCAATTGTATTATTATTTTTATTAGTGTTTGTCAATCACACTCTACAGTAACGCCTCTATAAAAAAATATATCTATTGGGAAACTACATACAAAATTGTCGAAGGTTGCTTGTTCATACTAGACTCTTCAGATAAAAAAGGGTTTTTAACCGGTCGTATCCCGACATTACTGTAAAGAGTGAATTCTTCAGCATTAAAATTTTGAATTTTCTTAAAACAACAGACAAGTATAGACGGAGATTTAGGTCTAAAACCTCCAACAGTTTGGATTTTTCACTTATTTATATCTCAAATATTTGAAATTTGTTTGTATAGTGTTGCATGTCAGTGAAAAGCTCATTTCTTCAGCTTTACCCCGAGTGCCACTTACGGTACTGCAGCTGAGGAAATGAGCTTTTTACTGATATACAATCCTATACAAACGGGTTTCCAATATTTGAGATATAAATGAGTGAAAAAATCCAAACTTTATTGAAGAGTTTTGATTTTCATTTCTCGTCCATTGAAGCAACTGAGAGAGAACAGAGGGTAAAGACCGTCTTTTGTTTTTCGTGAATTTGCATGTCACCATAAAACAAGCATTTTTTGCACAAAAAGAGAATTCCAAACGATTGCAGACTCAAATTTTCAAGATACGTTTCTAATACTTAGGGTAAAGTGGGGTAATATGGACCCCCTTAAGCAAGATCGTAATTTCCAAGAACTTTGTTGTATTCTTTAATGACTTTTCATTATCAATTGAAAGCTTTGGTTCATGGGTAGGTACAGACCAAAAGATATTCATCTCTAACCAAATAAAAGATATAGGCTTTCAAACTTTTTTTTGCAAAGGGTCCATATTACCCATGCATCGGCAATATAGACCACACCGTTATTTGCAATAGGGGCGGGGTAATGATATGGACCTCATATGGTCCATATTGCCCCGTCCCATAAAGTTTCTACGTGAGAATATAGGGTGTCCATATTACCCCAGATACACATACACAAAGTATCCACCCGTTTTTGGATTAAATGTAATGTCAGAACCATATGTTGCCATGGTAACAACCTCCAGACCAAGGCTCAAGAGAAAATAGGGATGTTTTAAAGTGTAACTGACATGAAGAAGAAAACGTGTTGAAAATTTTAATTTGATATATTTCTTATGAGTTTAAGGACATTACCTCCGTTAACTGAGTTACAGTTGTTGAATGATGTTCTTTCATGTGACAATAGAAGGAACACTCCTTCCATCCTAGTTAAAAGTTACAAGGGGGTCCATAATGCCCCGTGGGTCCATATTACCCCACTTTACCCTACTTCTATACAACAAAATGAGCTTTCTCGCCAGTGAACTTTAACTTTTAGGTTAATTTGTTTTTATTGAGAAAAAAGAACTTAACTGATGTGGGAACTGAGAATAAATGTAGGTCATATCATGTAAAGTTCATATATCTGTTTTGCAATTTGTGGTAATAAAATAAAGCGTGATATATTGTGATGAAATTTGTATTTGCAATTACTAAAATTACTAAAAATATTTACTTAAATACTTATACGGATTTTAAGGCCAAATCATAAACGTTTTTATCAGTAACTCGTTCTTACACGGTTTGGGGAGCCTGAGATTGGAAGATAAAGGACGACAATGCCAATCGAGCAAAGGCTTTTGGGGCAATGTGTTTTTAATTTTCACCACTAAAGCTACAACATAGCCTATATTTTTTCTCAATTACTTTTGATTGATTTGATCCGAAAAGTAAAGTTGTGTACTTACTAGCTAACTCTATCGAGACATATAGATCACCAAATGAGTAGATAACGAACTCGGGACAACAGTATGATGATTATGAGATAGGCCCAAATAGGACCATCAATTTAGATGAATGTACCACGTATACATTTGTACGTCAAACATGCGCATCCCAAAATATACGCAAATGGCCATCCATAGTTTGCACTGTATTGAAATTTCCAGAGCTAAACTTGTGCCCCCAAGGGTTTTTTAAATTCCCCAAAGTACTTAAATGCTCAAACCAAACCAAACAACAGAAGAAGCAATCCTAAGCAATCTGCAGGCAGGAAAACAATAACAACAAACAAACAAACAAAAATATGACCAATAGGCCTAAATCGATAGGGAGGAAAGCAGTCGGAATGGAAATACGACACCCAGCTAGGGCGGAGCTAGGACCCCAGGTCAAACATTATCGTTTACCACTCACTACAGAAAAGGTTCTGCTACCTTTGGTAGTTAGTAATGGACCCTCTATATCAACGCTAGGTAGGTAGTACTATCAAATTGTGGTGCACTTTTAATAAGGGGCCCCAATTTACGTTTACAACAGGGGTCAAACTTTTAAAATGCTCCCATTATGTGAAATGTATGCCACATTGTCAGTCTAGGTCATAAGGATTCCAAACATGTATAGTTGTACCATCTACTGACCAATGGATGGAGTTATTTTAGTCGGGATGGGCAAGTGGACGATCTTTTTCAAACGAGTGGATTCTTAGGCCAAGTTTCGGTGCTGAAACAAATCCGGGAAGCTTTTTCGCCTAAGATGAATTTTATAAGGTTGGCTAAAATGATTCTTTTAAGTTTTGTACATGAGTCATGGGATTGGTGGTTCAAAAATATCACTTGCCAAAATCTGACACAAACAAACCATTGACATTATATACTAGACATACGCATAGGTATATATTGCTTCCCTAAATATCAACACCTGTTTCCAAAGTCATCAAGTTCACGATTGCCTAAGACTACAGCACATGTTCGGCCTTGCAGAGGGAGAGAGAGTAGAGTCACTCATAAGCCCTGCAATCATTGTCACCCAGTCATGGTCTGAATTTTCATAGGCCACTAAAAACAACTAATTTACTTAAAGAAGTTGCCCCTTCTACTGTCTTTGTCTTTAATAATAGCATCACAGTTGGAAGGAAAAAACACAATGGCATGGCATATTGGAATGGCATGGCAGTTATGTAACGGTGTACAGGCTTCTGGACCTTAAAAAAATACAGTGCCCTTCATAGCACCATCGTACAAGTGCTCTTGCAAATAGTCTGTTGTTAGGTGTGAATATAGCCTTAACTTGTGGGATAATAAACACCTCAGTATAAATTGGAAGGCTCTGTATTGACATGTTATTAAAGGCTTGACCTGACAACAATACAAGTCTTTTCAACATCACAGTAACCCCGCTTTTTTCCCTTTTTCCCCCCCCCTCCTCCCTTTCACCCCTCGACCATTTTCTAGAATGGGTCAATGTTTGAGTATTCCGTTTTTGTTATTGCCTTGCTAATTGAAATGGATTTGTAACAATAGTTTTTCTGCCATTCCAGAAGACTTTGTTTCTAAGTTTCTTGAAAAAGTTTTAGCTGTTATTATAATGTACCTTTTGAGGAGAAATTTCTAGCAAAATCAATGACTAAGATAGTCGTTTTTGTTTTGGTTTTCTGAATAGGGAAAAATCCTATTGTTTCATTGGACCAAAATTTAAAGTCATTTTACCGACCCTCCTAAACACAGTTCGGCCAACACACGCTTTCCTGTTTTGTTTTTAGCCCCCAAAATGGCCTTTAAGCATCCACTCGTTTTGAAAGACAATTCGAAAACAACCTATCCCATTTATGCCCCCACCTAGTTATAGGGTTTTTAAAAAATGGCCCTACAATGGTTTTAAAAAGTTCAATTTCTATTTGTACAGGGGTCAAAATCAGATGTTGCTCCAATTTTGTGGACAATGATAGAAGTTGTTAGAAAAGTTTGTACATCTGCAGTGTATAGTATATTGTTATGCGACAAAATAGGTCATAGGGAATCATAATCCAATTGGCGTTGACTTCTGTGACCCTTATCTTCGTAAGTAAGTAAACATTGTTTAACATAATCAAAAACTATACTTTTTGGAAGTCCTTTTACCTCAGGCATAATTTGCAGATTTAAAATATAATAGATTAACTTTTAAATGTGACCCCCGATACAAATTGAGATGACCCCTTTTTACCATTTTAGCCATTTTTACCTATAACACCCCCCAAAACCAAGGTCGTAGGTGGTACAACTATACATTTTGGAATCCTTCGATGAATGGACATATGGCTTACATTTCAACATGATGGGGCATTTTAAAAGTTTGACCCCGGGTAAACTTTAAATGGCCCCGATTGAAAACGTAGTGATACCAAAATTTGGAGGAGTGGGAGGTAAAAGAATTCCTTTAATAAGGCCCCTGTGATATCCTGCTCCTGCACTAGTAGCAGGCCCAGAGACGAAAGTCAACATTCCTAGAAGAGCCGTTCTGAACTTGGCTGACAGACCCAATTGAGCGCTTGTTAAACACGGTGACAGGAATCTTGAAGTCTTCCTTCAATAGATAACACAGCAAAATTGGATCATTTGTCCTTTTAAGATGGAAACGAAGGTGTGTTCCGACGTCAAGTGTAGTATCAGTTGCTTCTAACATTTCACCTTAATGCCTTATAGGCAGAATCGGAGTGTCTTCAATAAAGTGACACATTATTTCTGGCGACTTAAACACTTAACGGAATACACACGGTTTATGTGGTTTATTCCGTTAAGGTTCCAAATTCATAAGTGTGTGAGGGAATATGGTGAGTCATCTTATACGGATATATCAAAGAATCGGACCAATTGATTTTTTGCGCTCTCCATTTTCGATCGAAATGCATCTATTTGCTATCAGATGCAATAAATAAAATGGATTTACTACTTTTTAAAGAACAAACAAAAAAACAAAACTCCAAAAATACAAAGGTAAAATTTGTATTTTTAAACAAAATTGGCCATATTGAAAAGCTTGCCGATACACTGATTGGGAAACTATTTACCAACAAGAGGATGGGGAAAACAGACCATAGCTACGATACGGATTGATCACTATTGATCAACGATTGGCATGATGGCTATTACTATTTTGGTGTGAAGATGCATTGATCACTAATTTGCACGTGATCAATTCCTTCTTTTGTAGTATAGATTAAGTAACCCTAGGGTGCGGTACAAATATTTTTGGTAACGCGCAAAAATAAAAATATTTTTAAGGTAAACGTTCATATAGAAGTCTTAAGTATGCAATCAGATGATCGTCAGGCACGTATAATGTGTGCAGTAGCTGCGTGTGGACCGAATAAATGCAATACCTCTCATTTGCATACTCGGGACTTCTATATATCGGAACGCCTTCTATTTTAGCTTGTGAAGAGACGAAGTCATTAAGTCACATGTTTTGCAGATGAGATGAGAAAAATGTAAGGTTTCGTTAATATCTATATTTATAAACTTAAGGCCAAATCTGAATCTATATTCCTTTTAGATTTATTTCAATGTATTTTGATTTAATGTAACCTTGTTTCAAATGATGTGACTCCAATTAGATTTTATCTAAGAATATACAGAAGTAGTACCCCTTAATATTCCTCAAGTGAGTTCATACACCCATGCTATATGCATAAATTTTCTTTCACCAATTACATAACAAGTCACGGAAGTGCTAAGTTTAACTTGCAATTGCGGTAGAGTGACAAACCGATTGAGTCACTCGAACTATGCAGAACTTTAGGATAAAAAGTTTGCTCAGTTTTAATAATCTACACTGTTAAAATGTCCGTAAATTAAGAAAACAGATTATAATAATATCATAAACTCTAAAACACAAAAATATTTAGAAAAATAACAATAAAAAACAAAAAACAGAAAAATTTTAATTTACGGAAATATTTCAAAATTCTGCAGCAATATTTCCGACTTTTTTGGGGGTTCCGTAAAGAAAAGAATCTGTTAAATACACATTTTTTGTCCTATATAGACAATTATGTAAAAGTACCGTCAAAGTTCCGTAATTGACAGCAAATTTTCTGTAAATTTACCCTAAAATGTCTGGAAATACTGGGCCATAAATTTCCGTAAATTTACGTGAATTGTGTTTTTTAACATTATACTACCGCAGCAGGGGGGGGGGGTAGGACCGACCTGCTCGATTTGGCATTGGGGATTTCCAACAGTAATTTGAGGGACCCTGCTACGTCCCTTAGTTCAATACATCTTAGTAATATCATGAATTGACTTCAAAATCCTTTGGGGTTAGTGGATTAACCCGCTGCAAAATAGTGTAATTTCAATACCGGTCATATTCGTGACCAGGTCTAGCCCTAGCAAGTCTGTGTGACCATTTGATATGCGTAAGAGCGCCCTCCTACCGTTAAGGGGCGTGTTCCGATCGTCTTGGACCCCCCCTGATTTACCCGGAATTAGCATCGCTTTTGATATCAGATGAGGCCGTATTTTTCTTATTGTCGTCCTGAAATTGAGCCCTCGAATTCATTTCAATCCTAAGATATAAACAAAAAACTGCCGTTTTTAGTGTTAACCACTTTATAGCACAGTATGAATAGGGCTTTGCAACATCATTAATTGCATCTACCATCAAAACCGCAAGTTTGTTTCCCACGGTAACTTGATGGGTTATGTGCAAGTGCCAGGCTCACATATCCAATAGAGACCAAATACGCATAAATCGGAACACACATCTTTCACGTCTTTGAATAAGACTAGCACTCGGGTTAGCCGAAGTTAATGCCGTTCTGTTGCTGTCAAGTTGGCATGTCCTACCCCCCTGTACCGCAGCGTAAGGTTTGAGTTAACAAGATAGAATTGGCAATGCAACAGGCCATTTTAAGAAACAAAATAGCCCTAGTTATAGCCATCGTTCAAGGTGAACACACGCGACTTGGGAGTGACCTTGAACCAAGACCTGGCGGTTGAGCCAATCCCCCCCCCCCCAACCAAAAAAAAATATATAACAAGTTGCAGTCGCTGCCTGAATTTCTCAGGCAAGATTATGCGCACGTATATATTAATTCAAATTGAATCGAGGCCGTTAGCCCGCAGGCCTCGCGACCAATTACAAATCGCGTTACCGGTTTGTCAATAGCTTTATTATTGGGCTCCCAGAATGACGGCACATCACGCTTTGCTTACACCAATCTGCCTGAGAAACTCTGGCAGCGATTGTAGTTATTTGGGGTGCAGTTTTATAATATTAATACTAGAAATCTGTGGGGTGCAGTGCAAAACAACAGCTGATGAGATGTGTTACAGCTCTCATTTTGAAAGTGGTGCTTGCTTGGAGTCTTAGGCATGGTACATGATGCCATGTTGCCTTTTATTAACTATTCCGGTCTCCAAACCGGGATTACTTATTTCCTCCTTCACTAAAATAAAACAAATATTTTAACCAGGAAAAGCTTTGTCTCCCACATGAGGGTGCACTTATTTAGAAAAATGAATAAAGTCGCAACTCAATTTATTTCAAGATATCAGTGACCAATGGATATACATACCTCAACATGCTGAAGCGAACAATGGGGCTAATGACTCAATAATCGGCCCGGACACACTTCACATCTTTTCAATCTGGTCCTTGTTATTTGTGACGCAGTTGAACAGATTTCGAAATGTTATGTCCTTGCTACAATTGTCTTGAGTTCCTTCCTCGTTCGCGATAAAAGAAATCTTGAGATTCTACTGTGGTGTTTCATTAACTTGACCATATGATTAATATTTTTTTGAAAAGAAAATGTAAAGGGGCCAAATTCATGAAATAAAAAGCTATGGCCAGGGCTTGACCTAATTTGTGGCATGACCTAATCCGCAGTTATTGTCTTTAAAACCTTATTTCTATTCAATTTGACCAAGAAAGGCAGGTATTCAGCGACCTACATTTTTAAAAATCATGAGCAGGTGAGTATGTTGCCCTTTAAGTTATGAACAGATAACTAGAGCTCACGACTGGTATAAAGTCATAACCCCTGATATAGCTTGAAATCCTTTCACCATGTGTGCAGTAAGCAATGAACCTGCATACCTGTTGAGAAGAGATCTGAAGTTTTAGTGTTTGATTGTTGAATATCATTAGCGCTATTGTTCGCTTGAGTTAATGTACATATTGGTCACTGACATTCTGGGAGTAAATTGAGTTGACATTTTTTTCATTTTCTAAATAATTTGCACTCTTTTCATTTGGGGATACGCTTTTCCTGTTATACCTAATATTTTTAAAATTTTAGTGAAGAAAGTAATTTATACCCAGTGCTGTAGCACGAATAGATATCGTAAAATCACGAAACGTATCATGGCCATGCAGATTTGAGGTTCTTTCAATAGTTTTTTTTTACGATAATTCATGGCCGGGTACAAACTATTCTGTATCGTAGAATTTAGGGTTTGGATAAACATGGTAAATCGGGTTAAGAGCAAGGATTGGCACAAGTAGTACAACACTGTAAAAAATTACAGTGCCATGTACAGGAAAATCCTGTAAAAAATTACAGTATTTGGCTATAATTTGGAAATACAGGAAAGTACTGTAAATTTTATGTCCAATATTTCAGGCCTATAATGACAAAATTTAAAAATGAAGCCTTTATTCGAATTTTAATGAGTAACAACATTATTATACACCGATGAATCTTCAAATATGATTAAGTACTAAAATTTACAGGGAGAAAAATACTGTAAATTTTACAGGAAAATCCTGGCAACTATTCTGCCAACAAAACCCCGTAAAAATACAGCTTTTACAGGTTTTCATTCAAATTTACTGTATATTTTACAGTTTAATGTAATACATTTTACAACAAATAGGCCTACTAAGTTAGGTTTTTTTGTCAGTGCTTTTTGGGCGAGGGTAGCCTACGGGCTACCCGCTCTATTCGCTTGGGTTTTGACCTACTTTTCAAATAGCCTGTTGCAGAAAATATTCGTGCCGTTTATATCCTCTAAAATCTACATGTATGATAGTTCATGAAATGTTGTGCAATTTTACGTCATATGAATATGTACTCAATAAGATAGGCCCAGCGAAAACATGAACGTACATTTACAAAAAGATATTAATGTTCAAAAGAGTAGAAATACCAAGCGAACACACTTCCATACATGCTTACCGTCGTGAGCGGTATGCACTAAAAACACGACGGGTAACACTAAAATAAAAACATGACTATAGAGGGCGTAACTGGCAACAGGAGAGTGCGGCCAAGAAATCCCAAATTTAGACATCGCCATTGGCTTAACACGTAAAAACGAAATATTGACGAAAAATTATGAAATTAGTATTATGTTGTCAAGGAATATTTTTATTTGTAATTTTTTACAGTGATTTGCTGGTTAACAGGGTCTTTAAATCGTTATGAGTGCATTGAATTAACGGATGCTTAAAGGGGGATGGCCCGATATCCGGACATGAAGTTCTCATCTTGATAAATCGGCCTTCACCCCAAAACCCCATCTGTAAAGTTTTCGCACACAAATTTCAATCCATGTTGATGAAGCTAAAAACGTGATTTTGTAAGCCCCCATAGAGTACTGTGACAATTAAATATTGAGTCGACCAAAATGGGGCACATTTTCGAATCATAACTTCCAAAACAATTATTCCTTTGCCCTAATATTTCAGCAGGTGTATAAATGAGAAAACTCCTCATGTCTTTTAAGATGTTGTCATTTTGAATGTTATGAAAAAACGTTCAAAATTTTCACTATCAAAAGGTTGGATTGATTTATTTGCTTTTATGTAAGGGCGGCTTAGAGGAAACATGAATTGGGTCGGATTTTGATTGGACAGCCACCTTAATGAGGTTCTCAATTTTTGCTGCATGGCGTAGTACTGTTGATTGATCATGACTGAAATACGAAATCATCTACTATTAATTTTAGACATGGTTGAAACGTGAAGTACTTTATTACAATTTTACAGTGAGGCAGTTATTTTATGGTTGCAAAAAATGATCTGCAGTAAGTATAGATGGTAACTATGTGGTCCACCAGCTTTCTTGTTACTTGGTTTCTTGCCAAATTGAAGAGCAACCGTTGTCCTGTGTGTGTGTGACCTTTGACATCAGGGACTTGTTCTTTGCTTCAAGGTTAGCGCTCCTTTTGATTATACGGCCGTTTTTATGCGAATTGATCTCCTGCAGATGACTTTTGATTTTTTTGGGGTCACCATGAAACCCTGATAATAAAGCTCAGGGTGTTGTTTTCTACCTGTATGCCAAACATCTCCATAGTCAAAGTGAGTCAAAACGCATAGTCGGACCGACAGATCTCATTTTAGTAGAATAGTCCATTTCCCCTGTGTGTGACCTTTAACTAGATGCGTGTGACCTTTGATCTCATGTTAAGTAGTATAGATAGATTGCAATTGCACACTTCTTATAAATGTGATATTTACGATTCAATACGGGGAATGAGGGTAAGATGTCAGAAGTAACGAATGTTCTAGTTTGTATATGAATTGAAATAGTGCAATAGGCGTGCGTGGATGAACATTTTGAAAACATTTTGAAAAAATTGAAGTCTTGGGTGACAGAAGTAAATTTAAGAAAATAAGATGAAAGTCATGGGTGACAATGTTGATGAAAGTGGGAGCTTTACATTTTGGGAAGGGCCTTTTATATATTCAAAACAAATTTATGTCACGTTGGTACGTGTGCGAATCCTGTAAAATACTGTACGTCCGTCGGCATGCAAAATATCCGGGATTGCTTCTTCCAGTTCTTCTGGTGAGTCTGCAATGGTCCTTTGTAAGTATAGAGTTGATGGTTTTCCCGAATAAAGGTTGTAGTATTGTTCTATAGATGTGAATTGGTCACATTTTTCCCTTTAAAATCGTAAATGTAAGAGGGATATGAAGCAACTAGTCACTTGTGTTAAATATTTACGTTCATGTAGGCCTCGGCTCAAGTATGATGCAAAAAAGTCACATAAGTCAACTTGCAAAAACTACCACAAAATGTTATCGCTTTATACCTTCCCAATAAACTTTACATGGATATTTCCCTTGACTCGCCAGTTCCTTTTTAAAGGATTTTTATTTACTCTAACACGTTCACAATCTCTGTACTAACTCACCCATATATATGTTTTTGGAGTGTCTGTTTCGAGTAAATTAATGTACAGTTATAGCCTACTGTAAATTTTACGTAATTTATTGGCAGAACAGAATGCTTCCAGGATTTTCCTGTAAAATTACGCAGTATTTTTTTTTACAGTTGAAAGTATAGTGACTTTTAGTTGATCCACGTGAAAAGCATTCTAGCTATTACTGTTTTTGCGAAATCCCGAGTCCTGTGCTAAGAAACGTTTCAAGGTTCGCCGTGTATAGCAAGGTCAACTCCCATTCTCTTCAGGAACTATTTCATTACGTGCTATAACGATGGCGAGTCGTGAGCATTTGCGGGTATACGTAAAAGAGGCATTTGCGTTTTCTTCTGCTGCAGCGAAAAAGCCCCATTAACCAAAACAGCACATTTGTGAAGAGCGACCCCAATTTTCACATTGGTGAAATTTATTCGTGTTGGTAATTGCTAGTTAAAAAACACTTGTAAACGGTAGTGCTGTAAACAAAATAGATTCGGAGATCTCCGATCTTAATTCAACGGCAAACGCTGCGAAACGGGGAACTCTGTTTGTCCATATGAAATAGCACAATCTCACGAAAATGGTCTTACTTGACTTGTGTGGACCAAAGAAACGGTTTGAAAACGTACGTGGAGCTATTTCCCGGCTTTAAATAATGAATTTTCAGCGGCAGTTAAATTATTATCGGAGATAAAAATCGATAAGTATTCTAATTATCTATGCAACACATTGAGAAGTTCAGCTTAACTATTGAGAAGTTTAGCTTAACTATTTTCCCAGGTATAATTCCCGATGCAACTGTGTAAAAATCTTCAACCAAAAAAAAAAAAAGAAATGAAAATTTGAACCGCTCTTAAATTTAGGCATATAAGTAAAATTCTTTCAACATAATAGCACAGCTTAGCATATACTGCCCGTTTCAGTGAGTAAATGTTGGAAACCAGGCAAATCCAAGAGCTCCGGGGGCTCCCTCCCCCGACCTCCACCCCCGACTGCTTTTGCCTTTGCACCCAGTTTTTTCTTTGAATTGATTACTATGTACCCCTCAGAAAGGAGGCATCTGAAGGTTTAATAGCTCCATCCAACAGCTTCGGGGGCTCCGCCCCCAGGACCCCGGCTGCCGCCCTGCACCCGCCAGGGGCCCTAATCGGGCCGCTGGACCAGTTTGCACCATTGTGGTAAGGCACTTGCAGTATGCAGATTGGGGCAGATTGGTTCGAACGATCAACAAGAAATGTTCTCCAAGGTCATCTACTAGTTGCATTGTTTTATACACTTCCCCCCCCCCGGCTACGATCTTCCAAGGAATAAACAAGCATTACATTTCGTCAGTTTCCACCCCCCCTGACAAATGTCTAGCACGGCCCTGGGTATGTTACTGGGTTTAGTACTGGAGCCTAAGGCCTTTGCTTTAAAGGCTTACAAATGATTGAAGTTGAAAAAGCGGTATTATTAATCAACCAATCAAATCATGTGCAGTTTCAGTCATTGGGATAGTTGAAATCGGTTGTATATTGCATAAATTAATGTAGATGGTAAACTCTCCCAAAACCTCATTTGTAACTACTGCATCTTTTCACCGCTTACTATTTAGTTTCATTTCTTACCATGACCAATCTACTACATGGTAGTCTTGTAAAGGACGAGGATGATGTTGTATGTTTTATTTGGTGTTCAAAAATAAAATTTCAGCCTAATATTTGCTCTTTTGATTTATTTCACACACAACATTTCAAACATTATTTAGGATCATTTGATGAATTTTAAAAGTAGGGTCACAAAAGTAGGGTCCTCAAATAGGGTCACAAATTGTACCAACCCGGAAGGACACTCAGTCAACGGCACTGTAAGTATATTGACACCGGCAATGCGTTTTCTCACAAATCCCACCTAGTAACCTCCCACCCAGAAGGTTTTGGTTAGACGAACGCGATCCAATGCTGATACGGAAAAGTCAGAGAAAATATAACTTTTTGAAATAGAAAGTCTGCCGGAGACCCGTTGTTGCGTGTGAGCCCAGGGAGGGGGTAAGTTACTATGGGGGTCAAATTTTGAACTCTCTAAATCTAATTAAATATATTCAATTATTCCTTAGTTAGGCGCAGGATTAAAAAAAGTAATTGGGTTCCCACTGTGTGTGGTGGCTTCCTTTCCAAGATATTTGGGAAAATAGGCTAAAATGTCATTTGTTTATTAAGAAAGGGTCAAATTGTAATAACAAAGATTTCTTTTGTAAAAAATATTAAAAAACATTTTAATGATACTGATATCAAATATGCTTTTTATTTTTGCATAGGGTTGGTTCCCTTTCATAGGTAGGGGTATAATGGTCCCCGTCCCATTAGAGTCCTACAGGATTTTGTACACCCCTTCCATTAAACAACAGGAGATACAGAAAGTGTCAAAAGCATTTCTATTTGATTCAGTATCATTAAACATTTAAAAAATTATTTTTACAAACAAATATGGGTATTGCAACGGGTGACCTTCTTAATAAACAAATTACCTTTAGCCTATTTTTCACCAAAATATCTTGGAAAGGAAGCACCACGCACATGTGACCCATTGAGTTTTTACTCCTGTTAACCTAAGGAAAATTTGGTAGCTATTATATTAGAGTTAGAAGCAGTTCAAACATTTGACCCCCTATAGTAACTTTACTCCTCTCCTGGGGCTATACCGCAACAACGGGTCCCCGGCAGACTTTCAGATTTGCAGAAGTTAATTTTTCTTGAGTTTTCCCATGTTCGGATATTGGTATCTCGTTCGTCCTAACCAAAACCTTATGGGCTGATGCTCTACATGTCTAAAAGTGCCTCATACTCGTCCATCAGCTGGTGATACTGCCTTTAATGCTATTGCACCACGTGATGAATAAACTCCAAAAGACCATCAGATTGTGCAATCAATGCTATTTCAGAAAGGTTTGAAAAAATCATTATTTTCCCAATAGCCCCATTTTTTTTGTGGGTTTTTGCCCATCATCATTGTCTCAGGAGCATTCATCCTTTGTGTTTAGTTTGCTTTTTAACCATGCTGTTTTTGTACCATTAATCAGTTTTTGTATATTCCAACAGGTTTTAATGTCTGGTATATATTTTTGTCATGCGCTTTGATATTTGGGAAAAGGCACAACAAAATGCTCTTTATTATTATTATAGTATAATATTTATTCATGTGCGGTCAGGGATTAAACCGATCAATCATTGTGTTGCACAATGGTACAAAGTCAGCTTGGGACAAAGTTTCAATACAATCCCATGAACAGGGAGCACGCGTACCATTTTGATTCCCCAATGCTATTTTTTGGTTACTATATCCAGGTAGATAGCCTATACCCCCTGAACTGAAATCAGAGGGCTTATTTCTAGTGGGGAGCAAGTGTAGTCCAGTGGAATTTCATGGATTAGAGGTGCACCTTTTACGATCATTTTCTACACCCCTGGCATCAAGAAACTCCCTGTTACCATAATCTGAAGTGCGACAGAGGGCGGCCATCTTGGATTTCAAAATGGCCGCAATTTTCACAATTTTTGCCCCATATCTCGTAAGAGCCACATACAAGACTAAAATGGTGACAAAAACCAATGTTTATAATACCAAAGATTCCATAAAAGCAATTTTATGAGTTCAAATATTTAGTTAGTGGCTGCCATCTGGAATTTCAAAATGGCTGCCATTTTCATTATAATAATCTTATTCTCAGCTTGGGAGCAAACTGCAATCCTACAACTACTGGAATACCCATGTTTGTGATATAAGCGATTTTATAAATATACTTACCTATGTTAAAAATACTCTGGTTATGGAAGCCATCTTGGATTTCAAAATGGCTGCCATTTTCATATTTTTTGATTTATATTCGGCTTGCGAGGCAAATAGAGACGAAAACTGGTGGTATAAGAAATAAAGGGGCGGGGAGGAGGAAGGCGGTGTCTCATACTTCTTGGTACTCCTTACACTCAGATACCTCATCCACTTCCCTCTAGTTATTAAAAAACACTTGCCTAAGTTGTAAAATATGGTTATGGAAGCCATCTGAAATTTCAAACTGGTCTGCCTTTTATAGACCAGCTATGGAGCAACACTACAGGCTTAAAATGGTGGCAAGACCATGATTGTGACTCTAAGGTGATTAAACAAAACCATGCTAAGTTAGAAGTACTTTGTTTATGGCAGCCACTTTGGGACATGTTGAAGACCAGAAAAAATGCCTATAACGTGCCCTTAAGCACGAAAACAAGGCAGCCATTTGGATTTTTAAAATGGCCAACGTTTTTTTAATATGTCAGACTACGTAACAAGGTTATAACAGTGGCAATACTCCATTGTTGTGATACCACACATTTGAGTATGGGGAAATTGAATTGCAAAATGAGACATCGAAAATATATGCTCAACCTATATCTAACTTGCACTGAGAAGGCATCTATCTAGATGTATTAGATCTAATAAGTTGTGACAGATGCTTCATCTCACTGGAAAATATCATAAGGTCACAGTAGCACTAAGAAGCATCAATCACAAACAGGGGTCGGACAGATCTGTACCGGCCGGAAAATTGGAAGAAAAGTGGCCCGAGAAGTGACCTTATTGACCTACAAAATTCCTGTTTTGACCATCGTCTGGGCCAATTTGGGAGTATTTTGTGGTCCAAAGCGGCCCAAAACCAAGCGGCCCCACCGAGGAGATTTCGCTTATTAGTCGCAAAGCTCTCATCTCAACCTCCCAAAATTTCTTACAAAGTCCATTCGTTTGCACCTTGCAATGCTGAGGGGAACAGTTTACATATGCAGTGAGACAAAGTATGCCCATTACTGTATTTCTCCTGAACACTATAGTGTTTCATTTCTGGATTGTCCCTTTCATAATAAGCCAATATACCTGAAACGAACAGATGGAAACAAACCGACGAACCTTGTTACTCGAAGATGAGATGGAAACATCTGCCTGCCGACTGTGGGAGAATTGGATGACTTGATACTAGTAGACGGGACCCAGTAATCTTACGCAGTGGCAAAGATCTTCACCGCTCTACCATACCAACTCGCTCGCGAAAAAAAGCCAATTGTAAACACGGCTGCCAACGAAGTACGCTTTCTTATCGTCAACCATGACAATACTAGGAGCTTTGTAAGTAAACATCCGGTCTCAGAGACCAAATGACGAGACCCAAGTGGATTACACATTGCTTCCTTTACTTGCTGGCTCTACTGCTTTTCCATACACTAGCACCAAAAGTGTCACACCTTGCAAAAAATATGAGAAAAACAAAGCAAGATAATCAGAGTCTCTATGTTCTGGACTCGACGGAGGGAAGAGAGAGAGGATTTAAGGATCTCCTATCTTCCAAACTGGAGATTGTTATGTGTGTAACCCCTTTGTTATTTACTCTGTAACTACCACTTATTTTTATTACCAAATCACTGCATAATTTTTCATAATACTCTACGCATCCTCTGACTCCCCATTAAAATCTATTAATCGTATCTGATTCCTTTCGAGTCACTGATGTCAGACTCTAGATTTGTTCAGGTTTTGGAAACACATTGTCCAAATTTATATCACTTTTCTCTATTATTTATCCCAATCTCCTCTACAGACTACACTCAAATTTCTTCGTTCGTCTGTCTGGTTTATGGAAGATTGTCTCTCCCACACAACACCTTACATTGTGACTTTACTTTTCGTGTATTTGCAAATTTCAAGTTTTCAAAAAGACTACTTGGTCAATGTTTCACACTGTGGTGCATGCCGGACCGGTTCACGAAATCTCTGCAATGGCATCGTCAATTCTATTTATTATGATTCATGTCGATTGGATCAGACTTCTGTCGATCACCAACTACTCTTCAAGCACCAATCATAAATGCTCACAGTTACCTTACCTGTTACCGAACGAATAGCCGATACTTTTCTATCATAAAACACCAGCTGATCATGTCAGGATCCCACGGCTGTGTTTGGGACCACTTCAAGTCATCCAACAATCACATTGCAAATGCATGTTACACACAACACATGGCACAAGGGCATCATTGCCATAGTTTGTCTTACTTGAGGTACACGCCGGATCTTACGATTTTGTATGAATCTATGGTACACTGATATGGGTATTAATGGTCGATTCATGATTATCAGGTGCTTTCATCTTCTACTCAATACAATATTTCACCAATGATTAACTTTCTAAGATATTATCCACACAGCTCACTCGGCAATCAATATACCAAACCAGACTACAAACTGATATAATTCTGCTTTATTCTCTCTCTCTAAATTAAAAGATCAACTCGCCGTCTACAATATTTTACCATTCTTTCTTATAGGGACTTAACAACCACAGAAATTCCACCACCTTACCAAGATGCTTCAATTCTCCCATGCTATTTAATTATAGTACATTTTATGGTGCCCAAAAATACTGTAAAATTTAGGCTCTCTCCCTCTCAATTTTGCAGTTGTATTTCCACAACACAATAATAGAAATAAGGACTTATTTTCTGTCACACTTTTAAATTGAGGTGCTTTTATGACCAATCCTCTTTACACAACTGGAATCTTTTAGTCCTTACTTCATTAACCATCCAGTTATTTCTTTCACTTATTTCCAATTTTAAGGGGGGAAAATTACTTTGTGTCTGTAGGTAATTATTGAATACAATACCTTTTACTGCCCTAACCAAATATTTACACAAAGAAAATAGTGTTTATGGAATCATGGTCTCATAAACATGTGTTGTGCCATTGTTTATAGCTATTTATGGTCTTCATATGTTGGCGCAAACCGAGCATTCAAAATAATGAAAATGGCAGCCATTTTGACATCCAAGATGGCTGCCATAACAAAGTCACTACAACTTGGTGGGCATGTTTTTTTTTATATAATCCTACAGTGTCAAAAAGCATTGGTATTGCTACCATTTTTAGTTTTATATGTTGCTCGCAACGCCCAGATATAGATCAATATTATGAAAATGGCAGCCATTTTGAAATCCAAGATGGAGCCCATAACCAAAGTACTTACAACTACGACAAGTGTTTTTTAAAATCATTTTTTTCAGTTTTAATGTTTATACTGTATATTACTTATACATGTTGTATGTTGCTCGCAAGCCAAGATAGCGATACAAACATAATGTGAAAATGGTAGCACATTTTGAAATTCAGATGGCCGCCATAACCAAAGACTTACCAACTTAGGCAATAGTGGTTTTCAATAGAAGTCCCTAGTATCACAAACATGGGGTATTGCCGCCATGTTTACTCTTGTATGTGCTCCAAGCTCGAGGATATAGGGGGAAAATTTAATGAAAAAATGGCAGACCATTTTGGAAATTCAGGCTGGCTGCCTTCCTGTCGCACTCCAAAATTGGCAACAAGGATTTTCTTGTTACGTGGACATGTTAGAATGTCTCGGAAGGGTGGCAACCTTCTAACATTAAAATTCCAGGCTACGGTATTTTGGTAATTTGCCCCCCCCCCAATATTCCCTACTTCAACAGCCCCCCGGTGCCCCCCCCCCCCGAGGGTCAACTCTGAACAGTATGCCAACAGTAATATCAATATGGGGGGTTTCAAATGAAGGAAATTTTTACACCAGGACTATGAATCTCTCCGGTATTTTATGTCGGACTCACATCGTTGCGGAAATCATGCATTAAACCTCGTCTTACCCAAACCTTTTTGTAACACGGAGTACCAAGGGTGTGGTTACCACCCCCTCGAGAATTCGTTATAAAGACCCGATGCCTTATGATTTAAACCAGTGGCTAGCTATGGTCTTCTTCTTTCTGATACCAAATAGTACCAACTACCTAGTATGGCGTCACAATGATGCCATCAAAGTTCCGAGTCGGCAAAAGTTGAAATTTTCCACAGAAAAGAGGCGAAAATCAAATTTTGTGCACTAAAAAAAGTAGGAGTATCGGATTTTCATGCGGTTTTCGCCTAAATGAGGGCAAAATGGATAGTCTACCAAAAACACATACCTACGCATATTATTTAAAAATTGCACAATAAAATATCTGGGTGGCAGCCACCCCCCCCCGTACACTTCGACTTTGGACGGGCATACCCTAACCCCGGTGAATGTGCTCTTCACATTCTTTCGCGCAAAAGTCACAGTGCATTGGGGGAGTGGTAACCCCCCCCTGGTACAGGACGAGGTTTAAAAGTTGTATATTCACAGTGAATACAAATGGTCATTATTTTGTCCTTCTTGCTGCGATTGTACATCATTTTCCCTAATCACAGAATGACAATTTATATGAAACCATGTAGCCCCTACCTCACTCGTTTGCGCCATGTAAGGGGCCATTTTAGGTCATATTATAATTTAATTGTATGTTTATCTGATCTGAGCACTATTTTTACTTTGTTAACCCACATTTTGTATATTAAAAAAGAAAAAAAAAGGTAGGCTACTAGGCAATTTTTGGATTTTTCATGATCAGAATTAAAATTCCCTGATTTCTCCGATTTTTGTCGCAAACCAGTGGCAAACCATTAAGAAGTTCATATACATTGTGGTTCATTTCGAACAGTGCTATGCTATAATTTCAGAGTGGTCACAGCAGTCACGAATCATACCAATAAGTGATAATTGGTGTTTAAAGTTCACTTTCCTAATATCAAGTAGAATTGCGCGGATCGGCTTTCACAGTTTGCCGGCGGGGATACAATGTTAAGGTGGTAAGGATCCGCATCGAACATTATCAGACGTTATCTGTATAAGTAAGTTTTGTCACCACCCTAGGGCCCGGGTGTAGTTCGATAGGGCCAGGGCCATAGCTTTGCGATGACAAAGTTTACTAATGCAACTCTGTATGGATGTCAGTGCGCCACCAGACTTCTTTTTTTTTGGGGGGGGGGGAGGAAAGTGAATTTTTTGGGAGTGAAATTGGGAGACATCAAACAATTTTGAGATTTTAACCAATTTTGGTCCAAAATCGCCTGATTTTGCCCAAAATTTGGTGATTATAGCGAAATATCTGTTTTTGCCACAATATATGTCATTTGTCTTTCTGGTGGACGATGGGGCAAGAAAGATGTGCCGGCGGCGCCACTGGTGGGTCCCCTTTAATAACTGCCTAGAGTTAAAGAGCCTAATACCACAGGGTCCCTTTCCAAACTACCATGGTCCCATTTCCAACTACCCATGATCCCCTTTTCAACTGTTGAGAGCCCCTTCCAGGTGCAACAGATGGCCAATTCCCAACGATACATGGGCCTTTTCGAGACACACTCTTGAGTCCTTCTAACTACCCAGATTTCGCTTTCCCAATTACCCAGGGCACCTTCCCCAGGGTTCCCTTTCCAAACTTCTCCAAGGTTCTCCTAATCACCACCACCAGGTTTCCACTTCACTGAAGAGTGTTTGCCAACCTTGCGGTAAACAAATATTACATGTTTGTATGCATATTTTACACATTTAGCATAGAGATGATTCATATCAGTATAATATTCATGTGCGGTAAACAAGGCACAACTTTGTAACCAGCAATGTATCATATGTATGGCAGATATTACTACAAATAGTGATTCGGTCTTTGATTTGGATTAAGAACACAGCGGGTTTTCGGGAATTGATCATTATTAACATATCCGCCATTTTGGATTTTGGACCATTTCCTACATAATTCCAAAAAAATCCTGCAGTTTTGACATTAACTACCTCATAAAAATAAAGCCATTGCTCTGTAAGTGATACACATTTAAAAATATAAAATTGTTGTTAGAAAGCTCAATTTGGTGGTTCAGGTCACAAATTTAACAAATTTGTGCACGTCACATGCAGAAGATTGTCCTTTTTACGGACTCGTCTTCTTTTGTACGATAATGATAACCAGTTCACACAAGGTCAGTTTAATGTCAGTGTATGTACAAGTACAACCCACTGAACGTGTCCTTGGTAGATGATGTAACTCATAGTGATAATTCCGCAGTAACAAACCGGGCCAGTTGGGAACCAATTTACCTTGCAAATATACCTTTATGATATGATTTATGCTAATTGATTGTCGACTGCCCGAGTAAAATGATGATGTGATTCCTCGAATTGTAACGAAGATGCCTAAACCGGCATTTTCAATATCATAACAGTCGTTGGTTTGGTTTGTGGGGATACTGTTGTAGATTTACGTTTACTCTTGCGTTGAAATTTTAATATCTGATTGCAACTCGAAACCCGTATCCATTTGAGAGTTACTCTATACTTAGAAGCTGCGATACGCTTTAACACCCGTTACTTAAGACGATGTGATGTATGTTTTCAAGGTATTGTTTATCGACGTTCTCTCTTGCATGAGATTGTTCTTGACCCCACTGCGTATTCCTCATTTGGTATTTTCAAAAGCACGTGCTCTAAATTCTGATTGGCTGCCAGCTGCATTTTTTAGTCCGATTTTACTCTGACTTGACAGTCCATATTGGAAGGGGGGGGGGGTCTTGTTCCGTGTTCCGAGCTCATGCCCGACGCTACATTTACAGGTATACCGGCTACATTGTTGTCCCTGCTGCCGTTACAGGCTGCAGCCAAAGAGATAGCCCCGTATATTATCATTTTTCAAAAATCCTTGAAACCTGGGATATACCTAGTCCTGACTGCGCGCCAACATGTCGCCATTTTTTTTAACGGTGACCGACCGGACGCCTCAAAATTATTAACCGGTTTTCACTAACTGTAATAAATGCAAAGTTCTTGAACTTATTGGGGGTACGCTCCCATATCATTAAGAAGCATTTGCAAATTGTCTATCTTTAATAACCAACAATTAGCATGGTTTCAGAAGCATCAGTATGCGATCCCCACTCAACCTCCTCCCTATCAGTTTGAATGTGCCCTTTCCCCTTGAGATCGATCCTGGCCATCTTGCCTTGGACACTTTTGTGTCGGTAAGACCAATGACACTGGACAACGTCTTCTGAACTGTGCTACTATAACCTGTGTGTGACCAACACCTTTTTCAAGACCAAATCTCAGCACAAAGTATCCATGGCGTCACCCCGCTCCAAGCACTGGCATCACTTGACCTGATCATTCACAG
>JAMKCH010077560.1:0-16666 GCA_023653785.1 Ophioderma brevispina | reverse complement strand
CTTAGCAACGCGTTGTGAAGGTTCGCAACGCGTTGTGAAGGTTCGCAACGCGTTGTGAAGGTTCGCAACGCGTTGTGAAGGTTCGCAACGCGTTGTGAAGGTCGAAACGCGTTGTGAAGGCTCGAAACAGCTGCAAAGTATCTAGCACGCGTTGTGGGGCTAAATTTTTGAAATACGTCACAGAAATTCATGATTTTGATGGCCGACACAGCCAACGCTTGATGAAAGTTCGCACACGCGTTGCGAAATGTCTCAACGCGTTGCTAAAAACTTTCCTCGCAACGCGTGCAAAGCAAATACGGTAGATGGCCCTTTAATGGCTTGCCCTATAGGCGGCATAAATTAATGTTTGTTTGTTTGTTTGTTTTATCTCGTTCAAGACGATGGAATTTTTATAGCTATTTGGTTGATGAAAATAAATCTGGGAAGCTTAATGGATTAATATGAAATCTTGGTTGGTTATTATTTTTTTTTTTTTTTAGGTGGGGGGGCGATTTTGTTTCTTCCAAAAGGGCAGTCTTTCACAAATTTGCCCGAATTTGCAAAGCGGCGCGGGCCTCTTTACAGAAATTGTAACCTTTTTCGAAAAAAAGTAAAACAATATTTTTTTTCTAAGCTCGATCCGCTCCGCAAAATCTTTTTTTTTTTCTCTTCTGAGTCCATTCAAGGTTTTGGGTCTCTTTTTTGAATGGGAATTTATTGTTTGCTCGTATTGCGTAATGATTACACCAAGCATTCGGCCCTTACATTAAAATATATAGATGTAAGGAACTTCTGATCTGTGGAAAGGCTGTTTTGGGGCCAGCCCCCTACCGTCCCCTCTTTGGGAGTAAAATGCCATATGGCCTCATAAACTTGATAACCTCATGCAGTGCATGTGCCCCTGACTGCTGCGGTATCCAAAAGAAATATTTCAAATGTGTGTTCTGGACAATGGTCACCATTAGGCAGTACTTCAAGAGGTAAGGTCAAAGTTTTTTTCTCCATCCACTGTAGCTACCTGCAGAATTCATTTCAACTACTGTGCCCTGCCTGACTACTGAATCGCTGCGGTTCATGACAGCCTGGTCTAGGACTATGCCTTATCGGGCTTGGGATTGACCGCTTGAAATTATAGAAGATTTAATAATGACTGAGTATATATTTTTTTTTTTTTTGTCGATAATATTAGTAGTCGTCAGTTGTGTCCCTTTCTGACACATTATCCAAGAACCAGTTGGTCAAGATGAAAGACTGCCTATGGTACAATTCTGACCTAGGTGTGATTTTGTGGTTTTCTATTAGTACCTATGCAGGTATCCACACAGACACACTATTGCTCAGCCTTAGGCAGCAACAAATAGTATGCAATGTAATCTTTGCACTCTACATAAATCTACTAACTCATTTGAAAGTTTTATCCATAAAATAAGCCGAATGCCCGCGATTTTTTGTTTTGTCATTCCTCTGACGTTTTAAATTAAATGCGATCTTTTCATACCAAAAAAAAATAAAATCGGCCAAGCCGTTTAAGAATTAATTAGTGAGGGTCCCTTGGGCACTTAACGGAAGTCAGCTGAGAATATTTTTAAAAAAACAAAAGAACCAAAGCAATTTTTTCTGATATATGTTTGGACGTGTAAACCGTTACTGTACAAGTCTATGGGAACATGACGTGCATTCATTTTGCAACACCCGTAAAAATACATGATTCCCTAAAACTGCAAGTTGTATGAAATATATGTAATTTGGGTAGAAATCACAACATTAAAATACGTTTCAAAAAGTTTGATGTAACGCAGGCTCATTTTAATTTTCCGTCTTTTTGACCCATTTTTCGCGTGTTTGAAAACAAGTTTGCCCATAAGTTGCAGCCCAAAAACAAATTGCATTTTTATGCTAATATAGGGTTGTCCCTTTGCAGGTGGTATAATTTCGTATAAAAAGGTCCTCGGGAAGGAAAGTGGGTTACTGCGGGCGGTCCCATGGACCCCCCCCGGCCACGAACGGGAGTGAAACCCCTTGGTCATTTAGTGTTACTTGATTGAAACAATCAGCACAAACGGCGACCGTTATTTCACGTTTTTGCCAATACATGTGTATTAATCATTGAAAATGTTCATCCATAGACTATCCCGACTAAGTTGACTAATTGACGAATAAATAATATAATGACTATGAAGTAGCTTATAGTATAACTTGCTATTTGCAATAGGCCTCTGTAAAGACAGGCCTAGTCTAGACTAGACTGTAGTTATCTGCCTTTAATTTGGAAAGTGATGGAATTGATCTAACTATGGTTGTGCTAATCCATCCAGATAAATAAATTAAAATCGATCTACAGAGTGGTCCAACAAAAGTTTACACGGTGTTCCGTCTACAAATTCTCAAAAGTAGGAAGACATACCAAAATAGTTAGAGGGTATTATTAACTACAATATCTGTTGGACAACCTGTGACAACCGGCGTTGAAAACAACGCGGAATGAAAAAGTGTCCACGCAATCTAGAGAAAAAAAGCGTCAAAAACCACTTTGCACACACATAGGTCTAGGGCACTCTGTTGGCGGTCACGAATACATATAAGGCCAAGATTGATACACTTATTAAACAAGAACCCGTCATGAGGACTTCGTATTTATAATAACCACCAAGATAAGAATTAAGGCACCTCAAATTATTTCAAGTATAAATCTAAAAATACAACGCATTTCTTCTTATGATCTTGGCCAAAACATGCAAACATTGAAAATGTTACAAGCAGAGTCTTGATCAGTTGACAAGGCAAACATTAAGTCACTTCAATTTAAAAATCCCGGTCTCCCCACCCCCTTGGAATAAACTTACAACTTAATATTATGTAATGGAATTTCAAGTTCAGTTCCATGGTTGTGATTCTCTCATTCAAACGGTAACACTTCACACAAACTCGAAGGATGGTCAGTAGTGTTAGGGCGTAGCCTACAGTTCACGCAATGATATTGAGTAAGGTAACCATCAGGGTTGCCCCCAAAGGAGGTTCTATTAAGATAGAGGGGCAAACGGTTACGTAATCTTTTAGAAATACAAAGTCTCGATGTTGTTTAGCGACCACAAGAAACCAGGAGGGCAAATGGTTTTTGGGGGGTATAATAATTATAATTAGGGGCTTGTTTTGATATTAGAGTGTATCCATGGCGCGTTGTTCAAGGGTATTAGTTTGAGAGGATACTTTTGCAGGGGAGTTTCTGGAGGTTTTGTGTACATTCAATACAAAACAAGTAAAAGAAAGCTGGAAATTCATCACCTGAAATTTGGATTGTAAACAGTTGAGGGTGTCAAATTCGGACCCCAATGTTATGCATGCAAGGTTTGTTAAACAAATGTTTTCAAATTCATGCGTGACATGACCCTGCCATTACGGTTATGGCTACCACTAAGGAGCATTATTTTGCATTGATTTGAGTTTGAACATGTGTTGAAAATGAAAAACAAATTTAAGATATAGCTTACCCCGAGCTGGTAAGTAACGTCATGAAAGAGTACCATACTATGACTTGAAACCTGCATGAAATATATATATTTATTAATCTTTCCCTGGAGATGCACAGCGCACGATAGTGTTGAAAAAAAACCCATGTGCGCTTGGCCGGATTCCGAACGGCGACCTTCGTATACATGCACGACGCTCTACGGACTGAGCTATCAAGAAGGTTGTAGAAGAGCGATAGAGACATCTATAGGGTAGGTTCGAAAGGTGTCTTTACTACGACTTCAAAGGATGGAAACTAGTCTTACTTACAGTTTGTCTCAATCTTGATCGATTACGCGTGACAACGGAGATACAGAAGGCTTGCTGCTTTGCCGTATTGTAGTTATAAACGTAACGAGATGATAGTTTGGTGTCACGTGCCAGGTACAGGGTCACGTGTCAGGTATCAGGTATCAGCTTGCTCTTCGGGGCGACCGATATATATAAATCCGACTATGTTAAATCAAGGTCTGTACATATGCCCTGCCCAGAGTTGCTATATATTTTTTCAAAAGACACGGTGATTATGTCTTAAACAGTTGATAAAATTTACCTTTCCCTACTGATTCAAACAACACGACGTACGATGACGAAATCGGTTTTTTTTCCAATGTAGGGATACGTACGTAATTTTTACCTGAATGGGTCCCCCGAAGCAAAAATAAAAACCAATCAATGCGTGACGTCATCAAATCTTATTTTTCCAAAAAAAATGGTGTATTCACATAATTAAAATTCCTTTTTAAAAAAAATAAAAAAAATAAAAAACTTTAATATTATTTAATATTCAATTGTCCCCATATGAATGTGAAAAAGATGGGTCATAAGTCTACAAACTGAAAACAAAGTAAGCCGGCTAAATACCCTTACCGTGGACTGAATGAGCGGACGGATCCCCGTTTAGTTAATAGCAGGCTTACAGCCACTGGGCGGCTGCGGGGGTTATGCGTCTGAGTACCAACAATACGAAATAGAAGCAATGGCTGCCTCGCTTCGTCCACATACTGTGGGTGACGCTTCGCATATACACTAATCGGTTTAGTGATTACCCAAATTAAAGTACGTGTTAGATGGTGGCCAGGTGTAATAATAGTGTACCTGGATCATGTGCGCAGGTACTCTTTTTTCTCATAATGCAATGCGCGCTTAGGTGAAAATTTGTATTCATTGAGGCGGGTTTATTTAATCAAGACGACTGATGTGTAATTTCATTCGTTGCGTGGCCATGGTTAGGACAAATTTTAACACCCCCTAGCACCCACATCCAAAACTGATATTTTGGCGGATTGTTTGTATCGAAATTGCTTATGGGTGTATACGAGCACCCCAAACTGATAATTATTCCGTGCAATAGTCAAAAATGTCAGCCGCCCAACGGACGACTGGTTTGAATTTTGAATGCGTACCCCATATGGTTGCCCCATAGACTTCGTGTGTGCAAAACACGGATCTCAATACAATGGATGGCTACAACAACAGTATGTATCTTAGATGAATGGAGCAAACGGGAGGCATTTGGTCTACCGAACCCAATACCATTCCAGAGACAACTGTTTTACAGAAAGTTGTATCCGGGTGCAGTGTTTTAGAGAAATGTCATCCCATACGCGCGCAACTTCTAATACAATGAGCTCACTGGCTTGGCTTGATTCTGTAGTTGTTATGTCGCTTATCCCATTTCAATGAGAACAATTTGTATAAATGGCCGGATGTGAAAGGAGATATAGTCCCCCTGGAGATAAGCCGGGGGAATGTGGTTCCTTGGGACAGGGGTCCTTCGGACCCTGTCCCTAGGAACCATAGCCCTAACCGAACTACAGAACCGAGCGGTACTCCGGACCATGGCTTTATGGGTCAGTGGTCTTCACCTGTGGACCTGGTCCTAGGATAACAGTCCTGCTTAATGTTGGCTGTTTTTTATACCCCGGGACCATGACTTCAGGGTCCAATAGTCTTCACCGAGTGGAACCCTTTCTCTAGAAATAGTAGTCCTACTTCAATATTAGTTTCTAGGTTTGTATATAGTTTAACCGGACTCTAGTTTCTATCGGACCTAGTTCCTTTTCCACCAGTGAAAGTAAACCTTGTCCTCCGCTTACTGTAGTCCTATCACGTATGACAATAGGTATAATGAATACAGATGTAATAGAGTGTGCTAAATGGTATTTTAAAAGACACAGAAGCTTGTCGTCAACCGCATTCGTGGTCTAGCGTAAGGTCTCTCTGATTACGTGTGAATGAATCAGGTTCGACTCCTAAGATAGAGTATGGTTTTATTTTAATTTGTTTTTTTAAAATTGCACAGGTTTAAATTTGTGTTGCGGCTATTGCTGGTATGATTGCGGATCACTAAACCCTAGTTCTGATTGTCCACCGGACGATATTACCACTTTTCATTGTCCTGAAGACACACATTTTCAGAGTAATAATAAGACGTTTTTGTAAAAATTTCAGTCGTTGCTACGATCGTACCTCATTACCTCATAGGTAAAATTTCAAGTAAAGCATGTGTGCAAGGAATTTATTACCCAACGCCATTGAATCTCACAAAACTCACAAAATGTATAGTTGGTGTGCTATTGGTAATTTTGTGAGATTTTTGTACATAAATGGGATTTTGTATAAGATTGAGTGATTCAGTAAAGTGAACCCCAACCACATCCACACATGCGCGCCCGCACACACACACACATGCACCCACACATGTACCACAAAAGGCACACCCCACACACACAGGACTAACACACACACGCACGCACGCATACACGCACACACATACACTGACACATTCATTTGATAAATTTGTTCAAATATTAAAAAACATAACAAACACACACACACACACATACAAACAACAACACAAACAAGAAGACACATGCAATTATAAATCACACAAATAGAAAAAGAAGGAAATCAAGGAAACGCACATGCTCAAGCATTCGCATATGAATTTCAAAATATTGATACAATGAACCCAAAGAGTGGGGTAGGGTTAATTAGATTAAAAATGGCACAAGTGTGAGTCGTTTATCAATTTGACTTTGAAATGGAATGTGCATACTTTGAAATTGGGTCTAATATCTCTACAACATAAAACCGGGAATACCCACGTAAAACTAACCCTAATTTTAAGTAGCAAAATATTATAGACATATTAATTCCTTCAATCTATCTAATAATATGGCTTAAAGTCAGCTTTAAACACTCAAAGAGTATTTGTCATGAGTAAAGTGGGCCCAGAAATATTATATGCTATTTTAAGGTAAATTTAAATTAAATAAATAATCATTTTTTTTGGTAAACGGGGACGGTCAAAAACATGAACCCTGAATCATGCAATAGGAAGTCCTCTTGAGGTATTTTTCAACACAATTAGTGATTCTCCCAAATTCTGGGATTCATCTTTATATATTTCTGTCACACTCCAGTTTCCATTTCTGGTATTATGTCTTTGTATTTTTAAAGTGTGGTATAGTTATTCTTCAGCATAAAGGGGTATCTGCCTACTCCCCCATGGTTGTGTTTGTGTGTTTGAGTCATTTGTGTATTGTTTTTTATGGAAAATAATGATTGGAATTGGAAATTGGATATTTAGTTTGTAAAAATAAGAAATATATACGGCCTATTGTTTATATACCAATTTCTGGACGCCGTATGTGTGTAGCCCTATAAATGAAATCATACGTTTATGTGAACAGTTATACGAAAAACTGAGGACACTAAACTGTTTAAAGGAAGCCTTCTATCCGAATGAGTATCGAATATGAGCGGCGCACTGGTTCTCATGTTGCAGTTTGGTGAAATTGCATTCTGATTCAGTCAAAATAACATAACACCCCAAGTCATTTAATTCTTCGGATAGACTAAAGGTGAAGCTAAGTTTCTATTATTTGGTAATTAGAACGACCCCTTTTCGGGAACAGTTTCACCGAGATTCCTTGCAAGACACTGCAAGGAAGTATCTGTCAGTGAGAAGAAAATATTGCATTTTTACGGACATCCCTGTGCGGCAATCTTAAAAATAATTCTCTTAATCGTGCACGTTACCGTTTTAGTTGGATAGTGCGTGTGGATATGAAAAGGATTATCATATTTCTACATAACTCCAAGAATTATAATCAAACAAGGAAATTAGGCAATTTATATTGGTTTTATTTGGAAAAACTCTCGATCCAAAAAAAATCTGTTTTTACAGTAGGTTTTTATCTTATTTTAAATTAAATGATCAAATACATTCATAGACATAGACATAGGATGTAGGCACCTATTTCAGAGCCAGGCCTACATCAAAGATCAGCTTCTCGAACTAAAATGATTACATTACACCCTAAACGCATTCCCAACAAATGCAAGATTTCTATAATTTTGACCAAATTTCCTTTAAAAAATTCCAAACATTGTGAAAACAAAACGATGCGGGAAAATCCGTTTTCCCCTACAAAAACATACTTTTTAAGTTGATGTGATATTTTTATATTAATCAATATATAAATATCAAATAAATTCACATCAAAGATTAAATTATGAAACATAAACAAAATTAAAAAAAAAGGAGTGGCCAATTTATCATTTTCTTATATAATCTTGAATTCTGGACAGGATTGTATTATCAATGTTAAAGCATTTTATCTGAATCATCGATATCTATGTGGCAAGTAGTAGTAACATACTGTTCATCGTGAGATATATGGGCCCACTTATCCTATATGTTATATGCTAAAACAAATACATTTTAAATTTAGTTTATTCACTACAACCCATCAGTACTCAGTAGAGTGAACAAGGAGAAGTGTTACTCTTTGAAAGCCTATAAGGGTGAGCCACTCAGCTGTGAACGTAATGGTTTAATTCAATACATGGTTGTTTTTTATTATTTACTTTTAAAATTATTATTATTATTATAGCCGTGTTAGCAGGTTAGGGGAAATGGCTATTGGTTATGCACTATTAAAGACGTTCCCTCAACTCCAAATTTTACCTTTTCTTGAGTATTTTGCTGTTTGAGATTATAACCTCGAAAAATTATGCGTGTAGATAATACAAACTATAATTTTCTGAATCCTTATGGTTAGGACACATAATGTGGTACACTTTAAACACGATTGGGTCAATTAAAAATGTTTGACCCATGTACAAACTGTGTCTTGGCACCTCTCCTAAGGGCAATTTTTTTTCCCAGTTGCAGCACTTAAGAATCGCGTTTCAGTGATCTGTCAGGATGTTCAACATATTTATCACTCAACCATTTGTACTTGAGATGTGTTACAAATTGTCTGTAGCTCCCAGGGTATATGTAGAAGTAGTAGTATGTAGTAGTAGTATGTAGTGTAGTATGTAGTATAGTATGTCGTAGTAGTATGTAGTAGTAGATGTAGTAGTAGTATGTAGAGTCATGTTAAACATGATCTTAAAATACGGCGTTTTGACTGTTAGCCTGGACTCAAAACGTGCAAAATAACTGTAAAAAGGGACTCGAAACGTGCATATGACTGTAAAAAACCGTGAGTAGTAGTAGTAGAAGTAAGTAGTTAGTAGTATAGTAGAGTAGTAGTAGTAGTAGTAGTAGTAGTGTAGTAGTTAGTAGTTGCTATATGTGTAGTAGTAATATGTAGTAGTATGTAGTAGGTTAGTAGGTAGTTGTAGTATGTAGTCGTACTATGTAGTAGTATAGTAGTAGTTGAAGTAGTAGTATGTAGTAGTAGTAGTTATGTAGTAATAGTGAGTAGTAGTAGTAGTAGTATAGTTAAGTCAAAATCCTCAATCCGTGACTAATCTTTGGCGCAAGTAAAGTATGTGGGGTTATAGTTGACCTCTTGGCATCTGCTCGTGGTTAACAGGGGGGAGGGGGCACTTTCTCCACACACTTCAAGGGGGAAAAATCAGATGCTCCAAGTGTAGGGGTAACCCTAAATATTTAATTAAATGTAATTTTAATCAATATTTTAAAGATACCTTTAACTTAAAATCAAACCAGTATAAGACTTGACCTTCCGAATAAACATTGACCTTAGCCTTATTTGGCGGTATATCTCCATAACGATGCATTTTTACAGACAGGTCACAATGAGACTTTTACTGCTTGTTACCACACGAACAATTGCGCTATACTAAACGTTATTTGGACCATTGTTTAAAAGGTACCCCTGTAGAAACTTTGACCCCTCCTGTGAAATTGCCGACATTTCAAGAGGGACATGTGGGCTAAAAAAAACCTTATAAAATGTACTTTAAAGTTAAAATCAATCGTCAAACCGTACTTGCCAAAAGATTAGTACGGAATTGACGGTTTTGGACTTAAATAGTGTAGTAGTAGTAGTAGTATTGTAGTTGTAGTAGTAGTAGTAATATGTAGTAGTAGAAGTAGATTAGTTAGAAGTAGTAGTAGTTGTAGTAGTAGTATGTAGTTATAGTATGCAAGTAGTAGTAGTAGCTGTAGTATGTAGTAGTAATTGTAGTAGTATATGTAGAAGTCTTAGTATGAAGTAGTCGTAGTAGTAGTAGTAGTATGTAGTAGTAGTAGTAGTACCTAAAGATTATAGGTTAGGCCGATGTGTAGGAGTAGAGTAGAGCCGGGAGTAGTAGTATTATGTAGTAGTAGCATGTTGTAGGAGTAGTTAGTAGTAGTAGTAGAATGTATTAGTAGTTATATTAGTAGTAGTAGGATGTAGTAGTAGAGAAGTAGTAAGTATTAGTAGTAGTGTAGTAGTAGTATTAGCTAAGTGTGGGTTGGGGATAATTGCCTTTCTTATGCACGTTAGGGGAAAATTTCGTTTCCACTTAAAGTTATCTTTGTTTGCGCTTTATTCCGTCAAAGGATGAGAATATTAATTTATGCAAAAAAAACATAACCACTAGACTAATAAAGGATATGAATATTAATTCACTAGTAGCCTAATGAATAATCAAAGTTCCCCCTAAGGGTCAATCTAAGGTAATTATTATTATTAAGAATATGATTATAATAGTTCCAAATTAGTTTACCTTTTGACTTATTTGGATTATAGCTGACCCCATATGTAACTGAAACAGTTTGAGGTCAAAGGTTCATCAGAGTTATTTGAAACTTAATTTGCAACAAAATAATCTACATATTATAATTTTGTCACACTTACCCATATAATGTGTACACAATGCTACGGACAAGGGCACACTCGACTGTCAAATGGTCATCTAGGGGAATTCAGTCACTGTAGTCTATAAATCAATGGATTTTAAAGAAAATTTGGAAGGAGTGGATCGAGCTTTGGAACTTCCTTCACACAGGTCAAAGGGGATCTTTGGGTCATGTGGGTTAGGCGGGGGACAATAATTACGCACTACTCCAAGCCGAGTGCTGCTTCAAGTATGAGCAACCAGTGGTGAGATTTCTGCGTTTCTTTCTTGTTCGGGAAATGCTCTATTCACGAATGGATTAGAACATCTCCGGAAATGAAATCATGCAGGAATCTCCGCCACTGAAAAGTACGTATTACAAGCCGTTTAGGTCACCAAGTGATTTGAAAATTTAATTGACAATAGGGGAGATTTTCATGGAAAGAAATAGAGAAAACAAAACCTCGGAACTTGACCACACTTCCTAAGGACCGAGGGTACCTAGGACATGGACAATAATTCCTAAGCACTGGTAGTCCGTCCACTTCGGGCTTGGAAATTATTCTAATGAGCGATATTTACTTGACCTGTGAACTTTCTTAGGAAAAGTAGTCCAGCAAGACATGGACACTAATCCCTAAGGTAATATAGTCCCCCAAATACAAACATGCACAATAATCCCAAAGACTTAGAGTCAACGTCGGAATCGGACACCGATTCCTAAGGACGTGCATCCATTCTGGCAGGGCATTAATTCATAAGGACTAATTGTCTGCCTACCTTCAGACAGGGACAATAATTCCTAAGGGTCTATAGTCCAGGTTCGAAGGGACCCTAATTCATAAAAGGAAGCGAGCGTCACCCTGACAGGAATTATTTCCCAGTAACTAGGAGTCTGCCTACGTACCTTCGGACTTGAACAATAATTCCTAAGGTCTATAGTCCATGTTGGAATTAGACCTTAACCCCTAAGGAGCGATAGTCCACCCCTGACAGGTATGAATCCCTAGAGACTTAATAGTCCATACTTCGGAAAGACACTAATTCCTAAGGACTCGCCGACATGTAGTCCATGACGGACTTGGATATTTATTCTACGGCCTGATCGTCATCTTCGGATTTTCAGTCCCACTTTTAGAATAACATTCTATAAATCATAGTCCGGGGGGGGACTATAGTTCCTAGCTTCACACATCCCCCGGACTATTAAAACCAGAAACTAGTGTCCCGGACTATGGCTACAGGGGACAATATCTCCTGCCACACCCGCTTCTTAACCACTGTTGGGCTCTTTTTGGATGACCATAGGCCATCAGGCTTCAATTACGAAGCCAGGTTTCCAATCATTGTATAGAGATCAGTGGTGCCCAAAATGGTTTTTGACAATTTTCGCTACACGGCCGCCATTTCGTTATTAGAGCGTGTTTCAACGCCGTTTAGCAAATTTCAACAAGATATTGTATTTAATAAATATCTTCAAAAAATTGTAATCTTAGGTTCACCCCACTTTTTGTTGAGGAAATTTGCAGACATCAAAAGTGTAAACCTTTTTTGGACCACTCAGTAGTTTTAGCTTACCAATTCAAAATATTATTACTCAACGATCCTGATTCGTATTCGTGTTGTTTACGCAATACGGGAGTGCCGATGGTTGGGTAGCATATCACATTCAGCCCACCCCCACGGCAAACAACCAGAGTATTTTTTTCTGTATTTGGGAACAAACAGAAAAATAACTACAGTATAATTAAAATGCAATTGTAACATGCTTTTGTCATTGATGATGACTTTTAGATTGTTTGAAAAAATGGTTGACTAATATTATAGAGTATCCTTTGAAGAAATTCTATTCAAATCAAGGACAAAGATCTCAACTTTTTGTATTTTTGCCCAAACTTTATAGGAAACCAACTCATTGGCGCCATAAGGGGATTGGGTTGGGCTAGTGGTTAGAAGGCTGCCTTTGGACCAGTGCATAACCAGACTTTGCAAATGGGGGGGGGAGGTGGGTGATGAAGGGGTGCCAAGGCTTTCTTTTTTGAGGGGGCAAATTTTGGTCCTTCTCATAGACACTGACAAAAGTCCGTTCATTTGGGGGGGCTGAGGGGGGGGGGCAGGGTTCTGTTTGGGGGCTTGCCCCCCTGCCCCCCCCCTCCCGCTGGGTTACGCCACTGCTTTGTGACCGGAATGGTCCCGGTTCAAATCAGTGGGGTTACTTGGGGTTTATTTGTTGGTACTCATTATGACTTCAATTAGGGAAGCTATGATTAAAATCAGAATGGCCACTATGGTTCATTTGATCTGGGCAAATGAACCATGAAAAGCTTTCTTTACCCATTGTGTGTTTCGTCAATTGTTTAGATGTAGCAACCTGGCGCTGATTAGCTGCTGCCGTAGTAAAAGGTTGCGTTGTCTCTGACGTTGTTACTGCGCTTTGTACCTTTCGGGAAAAAGACGCATTGCAAATGTTACAATTATTATGAATAATTATATACAGCTATTCTGATCTAAAATCATATTAGATCAAGAAGACTTCCAGATTCGTTTGTTAGTATGCAAAATTGCCAATATCTGTATCCCTAGTAGCTTATGTATGTAAATCGCTGCAAGAATTGTTCAGAGGTTCGGCAACGGAAGTGCCGAAAGAAGCGAGACTAGGGGTCGCCTCATAACGCGATTAAACCAATGGGGAGGCAATACTCAAACAAGCATCGCTACACTTCCGTTTTGACGCACGTCACGCTCGGCGCACGGCATAATAATTTGAAACAATTATGGCAGAGATTTAGGATAGGTACTGTATCGTATGGGCTCCTGTTGCCATGGGTTGGAACCAAGACACAGCTATGAATGGCCCCTCTTATGTCATCCAAAGCGCGTTATGTTCCAAGGGAGGGAAGTTGGCGTTGCCCAGTGTTTGATAAAAAGGATGGGTATGGCCATATTGTATATCCGTAAGCAGGTTTTAAGGTTAGTAAGGACGCAATATTATGGAGAAGTTATCAGGGCGGGAGCGATGTAAATGTACTGGAAGGTGGATTTGTTTTGTTGTTGTATGGATCCTGGGATGAATATATAGACGGTGGGACAAATACTTATTATACTGTTGTTCGTAGTCGGGGGGGGGGAAGGGGGCGCAAAACAATTGTTATTATTCATAATAAATTATTTACATATCATTTAACTGTCTGTTCCAGCAAATAAAAGAAGACACATTTTCTGAAAATGAATAAAATGAACTTCATTGTATTTTCCCCAACATCAGTGACCAAAAAGATTAGATTCAGCAAACTATGGAGGCTAAATATTTTAACAGTCGGGCCCGTTACCCCGGTTGCGGGAGGAGAAGAAGGAGAAATTGAAAAGCACTTCAGATTCCTTTTAATCTGGGAGTACAGGACAATTGTGATATTTTCACGCAGTCGAAAGATATCAGGGGCTATCCTAAACGCTCCCCTGTGTCGAAACAAAATTATGACAAAAGAGTGTGCACTTTGAAACTATTCCCGCATCCTGTTCTAGCTCGACTGGCGATACTTGTGGGTCGAATGTTTCTAACCTCAGCCATTAGCGTCTGTCAAGGTATTGATCGAGTTTGCATGGCCCTCGGATACTTTTAAGTTTCCCATAGAAAAGAAAACAGGGGAGTGATAATTGATATCTCGGAGACCATTCGAACTCCATGCCCTAGACTTATCACACGGTGGGGCACGAGCCCTTTCTTCAGATCATGCCCTAGTCTTGTTCACAGCCGATGCGCTTGATTTTTTTTGTTTTTTTTTTTTTTTTTTTTTTTTTTGGTTGTCCCCCCCCCGAGTTGTGAAATTTTTTTTATTTCCCTCACTAGTTCGTTATCGTTCCTTTTCCCCCCACTCCGCTTGGGTGCACACTCCCCCCCACCCCCAACCGCCGGTGTCATGCAGTTGCTGGTCCAAACTGCTGCTGTGGTCGTTATTATTATATGGATCACAAGTGACGTGCCACATGCCAGGACCTAGTTTGTTAATTTTTTTCCGTGATGCCAAATGATCTTCAGCGGTTTTTTTTTTTTCATATACGGGCGACGATTAATCATTCAAGCCGATAATGGCCAATCAAAGACGCGATGAAATGACGTAATATTATGCGTTCAAGATGAGAGGATTACAATTTACAAGTTAGCAATTTCTATTATGGAAGGAAATCGCGTGTGGGTGTGGGACTTGTGAACGGTGGTAATTCGTAAAGCGGGCGTGAATTCGTACACTTGGAAGGAATGAAATAGATTTCGAGACCATTTTATTTACTTTTTTGCATAGGGCTCAGCCCAAGGCCCTGGGAGGATGTGTGTGTGTGTGATGTGGGGGAGGGGGTGCATGGATCCGCCGGGTTAATGGCCTATTTATATCTCATAGTGTAAGAATTTGCATGCGGCAATGGGGGGGGGGGGGTCGAACACAAAGTAGTAATCCTGCTGATCTGGGGCAGCGACTTATGCACTTCTACGTCGAGTCTGTTCTACTAGATGTGTGAATCCCTTGTAAGCTTTCGACGTCTTCATCGCTCTTTCAATCTACTCTGAAAGTGCTACAGTTTTAATCACGTGTACGACGCCGAGCTCTCTCGGCATGATCATATAGCGGATATTCAATGGTAATTACGAGATGCATGAGCCGTTTCTTTACAGTGAAGAAGTATGAATGGCGATTGAATGGAGTTCGCCTTATGGCGGAATTTTAGAAATGCGTCCTCCAGATGGCGATTGGTATCCAGTTGGTATTTTGTCAGCCCGTTCTTTCAAAGGAGATGTCCGTGTAATAACAACGTGTGTAGCATTGGGGGCACGCGCGAATGTAAGTGATAATTCCACGAAACAGTAATTGAAATTGTGGCGTATTACACTGGCGATTTTATTACGAACCAGTAAGGAATGAAACGTGATTCAGTCGATGAATACCTAAAGTTTGGAAGTTATGGAATCAGCTAACGACTGCTTGTCTAGTTTCTTGATACGAGTGCTTGTTACCAGGTATTGTATAATAACAAAAACTATATCGATCATTTAATAATTGAAATATACAGTATATAACTATATATAACGCAAAATTTGTGCCAGCCGCCATTGGTTTGTTAAACAAAAAATCATATGACTATTGTTATTGTTGTAAACGCAAAGAAGGACTATTAGCTATAGTCCTGGAAAAATTTCATATCGATAGTTCAATAGTTGATAAGATTATGACCTCAAACAATCAAGTAACCGCAGGACCAATTTTACCAAAATGAGGAGCTGGAAAAAGTGGCACTTGAGTAACAGAATTAACAAAACTGGTGAAAAATGATAAGCACTTAACTTATTTGGTAATAAAGGTTACATTTAAGATGATATAAGGTAAAGCTATGTATACGTCATTGACAAACTGCATTGTTACGCAAAATTGTAAATGCGTGGGTTGAAATTGTTTGTTACATGCTAAATTTAGTGAAAAGTAAAAATGTTTTCAACACAAAACACAATAAAACAATATCAATAGCCATTCTATCATTCAATGGGTTAAGATAATAAACTCTTCGTGTGCTGTCACAAAATATAGGATGATTGATTAGCTTCGTATCCAATGTTGTCTAATTTGGACATTAACAGATGTTTATTTATCATTATAGTCTTAATTAATATGTATAAATATCTAAAAATTGCATTGTTTATACCTGGTATACCAACGAAAACATTTATATGGTATTGTTTTTGCAGTACCAGCAATTCAAAAACCACAGTAAATGGAGTATGACTTGGATTCATATTGGTTATTCTGCACGCATAGTACGTGCCATATTTGTGTTACTAGCGCCTAATTTGTAAATGGGCCTGCGGGCTTACTTGACCGTCAGGGTCATATCTTTAAAAATATTGACTTTATATTATGAACTTTTCAGGACAAATTAGCTAACAGTATATCTGCCTTACAACCCAAAGAAAAGGTAGTCATAGCTTTTGTTTAACCTTATGGCGGCTGGCACCCAAGCTGTTTGCGTTTTTATGGGACACGCTGTGTATATGTATGTAATATATATTGATATAATACATATATATATATATATATACATA
>JAMKCH010077557.1:0-13242 GCA_023653785.1 Ophioderma brevispina | reverse complement strand
CCCAGTGCAGTTCCATCGTTGAGCAAAAATCTATTGAGTATCAGATTCTTATCACCCTCTTCGTTTCTTTTTTTTTTATCGGTTGCTGTTGTCTTTGATTGTTTTTTGTTTTTTGGCTGCGTATCATGTAACTACTTATATATCAAAATATCAACATCTGTATTATTTGTTATGTGCATCGGACCTAAAACTTATGTTCTCTAATTATATTGGACATTGTTCTTATTCGGGGATGGTTGCATTATTTACCTTCGCCCCGCCCCATATTACGTGCACTTTTCTATTGATAAATTATGTTCGTGATGGTGGCGGGTGCGGGGGTGTAGTGCAAATGTCGCCCTTCTCGATGCATATATAAGTACTTTTCCTATGTATTTGATCAACTTTTTGTACATATTATGCTAATTTTGTTTAAAAGGGCTACCGACGTAAATAAGCCCTTAGGGTTGTCTACGGGTAGTCCTAGCACATGTTATATATATGTTTCAGTATGTATTAATTTTTTTTTTGTATATTTGCACAATAAATTGAACTTGAACTGAAACTGTTATGGTTTGGATTTGAAGACTTAAAAAAAACACAGGTAGCTCTGCATTAGTTTGAAATATCTAAACCAACAATGTGTTAAAAAAGGGGGGGAGTTTTTTGCCGCATAAAATATTTCTGTGAGCCTTTAGCCGAATGACTGAATTTTCATCTTCACGACTATTACCTTTAGTTTTTAAAAATTCAATTCAAGGCAGCTTCTCTGCTACCTACACACGTACACACGCATAATCGCCCGGCCTAATCATGCTAATCGACCCAATGATGATCACAACTTCCTGTGTGAAGCGGGTAAAAGATGGATCAATCTCATCATTAAAAAGGGATGTTGACTCAGGCGTGAACGCCTTGTGAAAGAAAGGAAGCGCCTAATCAATAACGGGACCTTTTAAAAACTTTCTTGGAGCTCGAAATAACCATGGTACAAGGATAAAGATACCCGCGGGTGCCGGCCGGTGCCGCGCCTTCGGACTATGAAAAGTAGCCCATTGGGGAAACCCGCGGCGGCCTTTTTTTGGCGCGGCCAGGCATGTAAAAAAGTAGCCCATTGGCGGGAAACCGCGGCGTTGGCAACACTGACGTTGCGTCTCATTGCGTGTGATCGTTGCGTTCAACGGGTTGTTCGAAATTTGTCACTGGGTGGTGCAGTCCTTTCTTGTGTATTTAAGCCGTAAAAGCATCGCGAAATTGGTTAAGGGGTTGGACGTGTGATTTGTGTACGCCGCAAGCTGCTTACCCTCAGCATTCTGTTTGGAGCCCATTCATGACAAAGGGAAGAATTGTAGTTTTGGCTGCGAAGGATCATGCGCAGATACCGCGAATAAATGTCGCTTGTTTGCTTTTATTAAAATCGCGCATATCTACGCCTGGTTCTGCTTTGCTGCCTGCCGAATGTGTCGCGGATTTTTCTTGCAGCCCAACAGACGCCCAATTTGAAAAAAAGTGTCAAATTTCAGTGGATTTCGGCGTGTAATGGAAAAAGTAAGTCGGTGACCCTCATTTTTTATTTCAAAATTTTGAAGAACGACATCGGGACCTCAACATATTTAGAAATTACAAAATTTTATCGAGAGGTTTTTATTTTGTAGGCGATCTAAATGTCAAATTTTGACTTTTCCCATAGACTTGTGTGGTTTAAAAAGTGACAACATACCTTTTTTGTTTTGGCTATAGCTCAAAAACAAAGTCGGTGACCCCCATTTTTTATTTCAGATTCTTAATCAGCACCGTTGTAAATACCATATACGTAAATTCTGGAAAATTTTATCGAGTAGATCGCTAACACGTCAAACCCCTTAAATGATAAAGCTGTTTAAGAATGAGAATAAAGGTATGATCGTGAAATAACATGTGCAAAGTTTGAATTTCAAATTCCATTTTTTTTCCGGATTTGCAAAATGTGGATTTTCGGACACATGTTCAGATCGGCGTAGAAAATGGATTTACACACCTGACCTCGGCGTGGAAGAACTCGGCCTCCGGCCTCGTTCTTCCACTTAAAATAATGGTGTCTGCCTTGGGTTCAATTCGTCGTAAAGAGAGTACCGGTTCCCAAAATCATACCTTTATTCTCTAACTCTATGATCACAAGTTATTCTATAAATAAGGGGCCAATGGAAACAAACCCTGGTTACCTGATCATGAGCTATCATGCTCCGATTTTACATGACATTTTCTCTCTCTCAGTGAAAGAATATCACCAAAAAACATCTGATTACAAATTTTAAAAGTAGTTTGAAAAGTAAGAAGTAAAATCGTGTACTCAATTAGCCCATGGGACAGTTTGTCCACATTTGGTCGACCACATTTGGAGATGTTTTTGTTCGATCGGGTCACCCACCTTTAAATTCTCATACTTTTTTTTTTGAACTTTTTTGTGAAAAGTTTAGAGAGACGCGAGGACATTTCCAGAAAGAAGCGCCCATTTTTTGTTCAAACCCGTTTCTTTTTTTTCATATTTGGAATGTTTACTAATATATTCGATCACACCTGAAGCGAATAAACCGAAAACGCCGTCGATAAGATCAGTAAGATGGTGATTTAGAATTTTCGTTCGCGCATGACAGAAAAATCAAAGCACGCTTTATATACATTTTTTTAGTTTGCGTTTTTACTTGTTTCTCCAATAAACCTTCGAAACGTTCTTGGTAAGTGTTGGGGGAGGGAGTAGGACATGTCAACCTAGGAGCAATGGCGAAATCAAAACGGCATCAGCATCCGACGTAACGCGTAACCCGAGTGCTGATCTTTTTCAAAGACTAACGGTTATTTGCTTTTTCGTCGATTTTAAGTTTTGTAAAAATAGACCCAATTTAGAAAGGATTTACTCTTAGGTATAGCGGGGTCAAATGAAACCCGTGGAGTGAGCGAAGTGAACGTAGTGACTATGCCATCTGGTGCAGCGGGCCTAGGAAAGTTGTCGGAGATGTCAGGGTACAAACAAACAAACAAAATATATAAAGAAATATAATAAGGAGAGTTAATGTTATATTTTAATGATAACTAAACTCTTGAAAATATAACCTTGAGAGAAAACAGATATTTTGAGGGACTGGTTAAAGGTGCATTTCGTGATTCCAGCACATTCTGTTTTATTCATGGTTCGCTATAGATATCCTTGAGAAAAACTTATTCACAAAATTTGAGTTGATTCCGATCTTGGGGTTTTGTGCTATGAGCAATTGCTTGTTTCCCAAGGAGGTCCCATAGGCCACTGTGCTGTAATTTCTGTCACTGGGATTTTCTTACAGATACGACCGAATTTGTACGCAAGATTAGGTACATATGGATTACTAAAGCTAACGGTTTAGATGATATGAAAATCTCAACTTTTTGCTATAGTATATACCTCTAATAGTGCACCATGTACCCTACTTACTGTGGCTCTGTTGGAGCTTCGCGTTGTGCACAGTATGACCCATCGTAGCACGTGACTATAATTTGTACGGACAATGCGAGTACAGTATTCCATAAAAATAATACCAAATAAAATACGATAACTCATGTGTTAAATATGTGAAATTGGAATCAGTGTATTTTGAAAATCGAAGTATTATTAAAATTTAAGTGGTTAAATAGGTCATACCATGCACTTTTTATTAAATAAGCTATACCAAGCACTGTTGGTTAAAGGTGCAACGAGAGATTTCACCTATCAGGTGTCCCAAAAAAATTGAAAGTTCTGATTTTTTGCCCTGCTGTAAAGCTTTCTATCAAAAATACCCCCATCTGAAAGGATTAAGCTGAGAAATATTTCTTTGGTACAAAAAGTCTGCAATTTCTAATTTCGTATAGGAGCAAATACAAAATTTACATTGAAATATAAGCAAATCAAAATCACATTTTTTCTCTCTTTTAAGACATTTTTGTAGCATAATACATGGTCAGAATTCTATTGAGTGTCTAATCTATTTGAAATTACTATTATGATACAATATTTGGGTGCCTCAAAATCTCTTGTTGCCCCTACCATGAACACACTACATTGTTTAGAAACAGATTGTGCAAATATTTGCACTGTATATCTGCTTTTAAAAAAAAAGTTGGGTAAAATATTAGTTTGTTAAACATAAGCTTAGCAAGTAGTTTTGTAAGAAAAAAATAAATATAAAGTTGGGTAAATGCATGTACACCTTTACAGAAGTGTAAAACTTTGTTCTTATACAACTTAGAATTGCTAGGTTATATGTTAAACCGTGGCATGGTTAACAACTCCACATTTTTTACACAACTTAAATAGATTTACAGTGTGTTATGGATGCCCACATGATTTTGAAATTGCCCGGACTGGTCTACAATCATCTAACTCATACCTTCGCATTCCATTCCATTCCATGAATAGTTCCTCTTTGCTCGTCCTTTCCTTTTTAAAAGCTTTTTTATTTATAGTATACCGCCAACGACGAACTGCGGGTGGAGCCAGCACGCTGAAAACATCCGTTGATCTAATACACTCATAACGATTTAAGGAAACCGGTAACCAGCAAGTAGATTTTTTCCCTGCAACTTCCACTCATATCGCCTTGTATTTCTACTTAAATGAAGATTCATATCTTTTTATAAGTGTACATTCATGTTTTCATGTATCCATATGACGTAAAATTGCAAATCATTCAGATACGTAGCGTAGATTTTAGAGGATATAAACAGCACGAATATTTTTGGCAACACTGATTTAACAAATTGGTCAAACCCCAAGCGAATAGAGCGGGTAGCGCGTCCGCTACCTCGCCCAAAAATCAAGACCGTAACGAGACCTTGAGATTTCAGATTTATGTGGTTGCAGATCATGGAACTATATAAGAGGAAGAAGTGAATCGCGTGTATTATGGAATAGTCCAAGCCCGTAACCGCTTTCTCTCACACTCAGCGCGCCGTGGTCGTTGTTGCGCAAGCACTCGCGCGTCGTCACTGTTGGTGCGCAAGCACACGCATATAAAAATCTGTGCGTCACGCGTTATGTTATCAGTGTTGCATTTCCCCAGCGTTCCATTGTCTGATCGGCCGATTTTTCTGCAATAATTATGCGAAAATCAATCGATGGAAGAAACCATGCATCTAAAAAGATTCCTGCATTCCTAATGCACAAAAAGTCTCCCGATGACCCCTGTTTTTTTTTTTTTTTTTTTTTTGGCAACACTGATTTAACAAATTGGTCAAACCCCAAGCGAATAGAGCGGGTAGCGCGTCCGCTACCTCGCCCAAAAATCAAGACCGTAACGAGACCTTGAGATTTCAGATTTATGTGGTTGCAGATGCATAAGAGATTGCCAGTAATGCCTAACTTTCTACGCAGGACAGGAAAGTTAGGCTTCTGCTACGGTGTCCACGGACGCCAATTTTGCATGAAAATTCGTTTTCACATGTATTTCAACTTTTGCAAAAATATCTTATAGCTCTGCAAAAAATATTTTCAACAATATTTTATAGAGTTTGCAAAAATATTTCAGAGTTTTGCGAAAATACGTTAAAGTTTTGCAAGAATATTTTATAGTTTTGCAAAATATTTTTAATTTTGCGAGCCGAACCGTATCGCAAAGCCTTTCGGGCACTTCCGGAAGTGTTTTAGAGTATGCACTCGCGTCCGCAGGCGTGTTAAGGTACGCACTCGTATTCGCAAATGTTCTAGGGTACGCACGCGATTTTGCAATTGTTTAATGATACGCACGCACGTTCGCAAGTAATTACAGGTGTTCACAAGTGTTTACAAGTGTTCTACGCATATGCGTTTAAAGGTGTCATTTGTGTTTTAGAATACACACGTTTTAGGGTACGCATTCGTGTGCGCAAGTGATTTAAAGTTCACACTTGTGTTTTTTTTTTTTTTTTTTTTTTATATTGCCTATACAATAACATGGGATTTTTTTAGACCAATTCAAATTCAAATTACTCGTTAATGTGCAGTTAGAAGCAGGAGAACAATATTGTTTTGAAATTAGATATACATTTGCTTTCATTTAGAAGTGGTTTCATGTAGTGCCTAGACGGGGACTACGAAACTGCATAATTTGGTAGCTCGCCCTACCATCTATAAGAGATTGCCAGTAATGCCTAACTTTCTACGCAGGACAGGAAAGTTAAGCTTCTGCTACGGTGTCCACGGACGCCAATTTTGCATGAAAATTCGTTTTCACATGTATTTCAACTTTTGCAAAAATATCTTATAGCTCTGCAAAAAATATTTTCAACAATATTTTATAGAGTTTGCAAAAATATTTCAGAGTTTTGCGAAAATACGTTAAAGTTTTGCAAGAATATTTTATAGTTTTGCAAAATATTTTTAATTTTGCGAGCCGAACCGTATCGCAAAGCCTTTCGGGCACTTCCGGAAGTGTTTTAGAGTATGCACTCGCGTCCGCAGGCGTGTTAAGGTACGCACTCGTATTCGCAAATGTTCTAGGGTACGCACGCGATTTTGCAATTGTTTAATGATACGCACGCACGTTCGCAAGTAATTACAGGTGTTCACAAGTGTTTACAAGTGTTCTACGCATATGCGTTTAAAGGTGTCATTTGTGTTTTAGAATACACACGTTTTAGGGTACGCATTCGTGTGCGCAAGTGATTTAAAGTTCACACTTGTGTTCTCAAGTGTTTTAGTGTACATGCATGAGTGCAAACCTTTAAACACTTGCGACATACCACATTACACTTACTCACAGTCACACGGGTGCGTAGCCTTAAACACCTTTAAACGCACGTGTGTACCCGCCAACACTTACGAACACGTGTGCATATCCTTAAAAATACATGTGATCACGCGGGCGTAGCCTAAAACACTTGCGACCGCGAGTGTAAACATTTTAAATACACTTGCGCACTCAAATGCGTACCCCATTGCACTTACTAACACGCATGCATAGCGTTAAACACTCAAATTCGCTATCTGAGTTGACCTGGTTAAACGTAGCTCGCGTCCGGTTCCAATTTCGGTTCTTTCAGGGTTTCTGAAAGTGCCCGAGAAGTGTTGCGATACGGTTCAGTCGGAAAATTTTCTGCAAAACTATAAAATATTTTTTCAAAACTCTGAAATATTTTTGCAAAACTGAAATATTTTTGCACAACTCTGAAATATCTTTGCAAAATTCTTAAATATTTTTGCAAAACTCTGAAATATTTTTGCAAAATTGACGTCCGTGGAACACCGTATTCTGCACCCGAATAAACCTGGAATCTAAAGGTCGTAAATGTAGTGCATAAGGTGAGTTAGCAAAAGGTCGAGTTGTAAGGATTCAAAATAATCCCATTATCAATCAACACATACGCATATAGACGATAAAAAAAATAAGCACATCGAATTGTAATACGTAAGGCCTGCTGCGAAATGGGGATTATATACTCAGGCTAACCGAGTAGCTAACAGGGTTGGGCAATGCAATTTACCACCTCTCATAGGGTCCTGCATGCACGCGTCTCGCCTATCATATTTGTTCCCGATTGAAGTAATGTGGTTTGGTGTGTATTCCCGTAGGATTTTCATGCTAAAATTTATTTTGTTGCTGTTTGGGTTTCAATATAGGGCCTAGACTGTCCGAAAATGATGGGGTTCAAATTTTCGGACTGCCGCCCCCTTCTTCAAGGGGGGAAATGTTAGAACAGGGAAACATTTAAAATCGAGTCACAGGTTCCAATAATAATAATAATATATTTATACACATTTCCCATGCAAATTTGATAGAAACAACTTGAAATTTGAAAGTGGTTCACTTGAGTAGGCCTATAGTTCACGCAATGGTATTGATTATTGTCAACCACGATTGTCCCATAGACTTACGTGTGTGCAAAGTGGTTTTTGAATATTTTTCTCTACACAGCCGCCATTTTGTTATTTGAGCTCTGTTTTTTTACGGCATTTTCACCAGGTTCTAACAAAATATTGTAGGTAATAAATATCTTCAAACGAATTTGATATGTCCACCTACTTTTGAGAAATTTTAAGACAAAAAAGTGTAAACCTTTTTTGGACCACTCTGTAGGTATGATCAACGTTTTAAAAAGTAAAATATAAATAGTTGATGGTTTAAGTTTTTCTTGAACTAAGCATAAAGTGGTCATGTAAATTTCGAATATAAGGCTGTCTGGGGTGGGTGCGGGAGGGGTGCCCCCCCCCCCCCCGCGCAAAGCGCGGAACCCTTGCGATGTTCGCTTTCCAAAACACATTTTCCCATGCAAATTTGATAGAAACAATTTGAAATAATGCTTATATAGGTATGATCAACGGTAAAGTAAAATATAGTTGATGGGTTAACATTTGTTATATGCAAAGTGTCAATGGATAGTATACGCGTATATCGAGCTGCCGGGGTGAGTGCGGGCAAAGTGCGGAACGCAATGTTCATTTTCCAAAACACATTTTTTCATGCAAATTTGGTGGTAAAAAACAAATTGTTTTAGTTTTTTGCCTGATGCGATGGCTGCAATGCAGCCATGTGTCGCATAAGCGATGCGGGTGTGGGTCCCGGTGTGTGGGTGCGGGCAAAATTTAGGAGTAATTAGTTTTCAAGGCATATTTTCTACTTAATAATTGATAGACCCAATTTAAAATCGCAAGTTAACTATAAAAATAGTAATATAGGCCTAGGCCTACTTTGAGTAACGGTCTGAAAAAGATAAACTTAACTGGTGTAAGACTAATTTGTGAATGAAGCACGTCAAAGTTGGTCCACGGGCCGTTTCATGCATGCGTAGAGGTAGTACAAGATTGGTCGCAACGTTCAATGACGAATTTGTCGTCATTTCTCAAATCTGGAGAAGCCCTACACTTAAATTCTGTACTTTTTAAAACCGCGCGTAGCGCGGAACAATTTTGCACATTTTATGGGTTATTGAGTATTTTCCAATGTAAGTAACAGGGCATTTTTTTCTGTGTTTCCACGGTGCAAGTTTTTTAAACCTCTTATAAGGTGTGGGTAAAGTTTTTTTACTGGAAAGTGGGGAGAGTTTTTTTTTTTTTTGCTCGTATGGTAGGTGAATTTCCAACCACACCCCCCCCACCACCTTGACTCTAATGGTGCGTCCGCTAAGGGCCGCGTGAAATTGTGTTTTCTAGCTGGGCTCTCTGTGGTAAGTGTTCATGCGGAGGTTCATCAAGCGGCGCGAGGGGTGTGGTAGTGGTGTCACGCCCGTGGGGGCGGGGGTGCGGTTCTTGGATTTTGGTCGGCAACCCATGCCTCGTTCAAAAAAAAAAAAGCACTAGCTGCAATGCGGCCAGACTACCGCTAGGGCGTATCAATTAACAATAATCAAGTTCTTGTCCCGCAAGCGGTATTCAATTAAGGTAAGATTGTGACCTCGCACTGCTGGAACCTCATTGAAAAAATGCGGAAAATTTAACTTTAACATGTCAGTAAAAATAACCTGCAGTGTGTAAAGTTCTTACAGTAGTACATGTGTTATTTTTTTTCTCATCTAATTGGTTACTTTAAAGGTATATATTCACGTTATTGAAAGCAGCGTCCCGCCTAGCGGAGTATAATTTTAACCGCAAATTGACGTCCCGTTAGGGACGTATAATTTCACCTCGAAAACGGGTATGATTTAATGAATACTGGTCCGTAAGGGGTAGATTTCACTGAAAATATGCGTCCCCGTTAGGGGGTCTTTCAGCAACCCGGAACGCGAGCAGGTTAACGGTTACCCCAAACAAACCCTTCGAGAACCCCCCCCCCTGGGCCCTCCCGCGCCGAAACCCTTGCACAATGTCGCGTCCAAACGACATTTCTAATGCAAAATGTCGATCGAACACCGAGCGACACCGAGTTTGAGTGCGGGAGGCTCGAAACCTGTGCAATTTGCTTTCCACAACACATTTATCATGCATGTTATGTCCGTTAAAGTACTTTTAAGTATCATGACGCATTGTTTTTTTTTCCGGCTGAGTTGGGGGGAGGACGAAGGCTCCTGGGATCCGCCACATTGGAAATTACCTAATTTTGGAATATAGGCACATACTATTTAAGGACAATCAAAAACTTTCACCTTCGCAGAGATCTCCCTTCCCCTCTTTCTCTCTATCTCTATTCTCTCCCTCTCTTTTGCTTTTCTCTCTCTTTCTACTCTCTTTCTCTCGCTCTTTTTATTTTGTTTTGCTTCTCAAAAGTGAGCGGCGATCGCCGCACCTGCGCTAGCTTGCGCAGGCCCTGGTATATAATAGGCCAACCAATGTCACACACGTAAAATAAGACATTTTTGGATTTCATATGAGACAATACACAGAAATTGTCACCAGTTTCAACAAAATCTCAGCATTGGGCAAATTTTACCCTCGGCTGATCTTGAACCATTATGGGGCTAGAGCGCTTTAACTAAAGGTGGAACCTATGGCAAATATATACTTTTCTGTAATCTTTATATGAAGCACATAAATCCTACGGGAACTGTTTCATTGACATACCAAACCACACTAAGGGTCTGGTCGACCTGGCAGCCGACAGAAACCCGCCGCTACCCGTAAGGAACAGAGGCGATGAAAGGTGAGCAAAGGTGAGCACAAACAGAAGAATAATAAACTCAGTGGCGTACCGACCTGGGGGGAAAGTTATCCCTATTTGGGGGAATCTCAACCATTTCATTCAAATTTTTGAGCAAAATTAAGGGTAAATTTGGCAAAATTTCACGCGCTACGCGCGCCTATTTGTCCAATTCAGATTTAATTGGAGGAAAATTTACGGGACGATTACGAATTTTGCCCCTCTCTGCTGGGACGATGGGAAATTTGACCCCTCTGGATCGACGCATCGGTACGCCACGTGAATAAAACTATAGGAATCGGCCTGTTTGTGGCAAAACCTGTCTGCCATTGTTGTGGGATATTTAATTATGATCGCAGTATGGACACTTGCATGATCGTAATCAAAACAGGTGTTTTTAACGAGGACAGGTGAATGCCACGCGTCGGCTGTTATAGGCCTAGGCTGTGTCGCAGAAAGAGCTGATCACAGAATGTCATCAGGTCAAAGGGTGATTCCAGAACCAGAATTACTGTCAATAGGTTGAATCAAGTAGAAATATGTCGGGATACCAACAATGAGCGTTGGATTTTGCATTATGCTAAATACCAATTTAAATAAATAATTTCGGATTCAAAATCTCATCGAAAAGCAACACCCACCACCTCATCCCCACAAGCTGGTCGTACAAACCAGGCGGTGGTGGACAAGAAATCCCAAATTTAGGCATCGCCATTGGTTTAACACGTAAACCCGAAATCTTAAATGAAAAATCCTGAACGTTTTGTATGTTAACAAGCAATATTTTCTCATTTCAAAAGAATCAACTCCACTTAAGGGTTATTTTTTAAATATTTCTAAATTAATAATATAGACAAGGACAGGGTCATAAATTGCAGTATATAGGCCATTCATTTATGCGAGTTGTTATATTGAATGAGGCTTGGCCGCCGTTGTCTGGTACAACCGGCAAGCGCCCTCTCTTAGTTTTTGTTTGTTTGTGTGTTTGTTTGTTCCTCTTCTTCTTGTATAAATGCGAAGTAATATAAGGCTACAATTGGAAATAAATAGTTGGAACACTCACAATGATTTCCTACTTTCCTCACCCGAGCTAGAGAACCCCCTGTTATTACTCAATTGAAAGCCCCATTCTTCCCATAATACTCTTCTACAATCTCCATCAATCAATGTTGGGGAATCGGGCACGGGGGAACAGTTTTCCCAAAATCGTTCAAAGTGTCCCAAGATTTGTTCCATGACACTCTGAGCGAAATGCTAAAATTAATCTATTTTCCTTTTTTTTTAGCCATAACTTGTTTCTTTAGGGACCGGTACCAATATTCACACAAATTCACAAATTATGAGAAGATTAATGCTGTTTCTGAATCAAAGAATAAACAAAGAAAAACATGGATGGATTTAGGGAATGGTCACTGAATATATTAATTACTGCAGAATTTACATAATTGGCAGAAAGAATCATCTGCTGCTATTACTTGCATCGTAACTCAACAAGAAAATTGTCATATTTTCATGAAAATTCACAAAGACATTTACAACAATATCACCCAAATTTTAGTATATTGCAACTGTGACGAATTGCAGAGCTTGTTAAACAATTTAATACAAAGACTTACATCTGAATAGTTCAAGGTATTTTAAAGGTGCATTTTGTGATTTCAGCACCTTCTGTTTTAATCATTGTTCACTAGATATCCTTGAGAAAAGCTTATTCACCAAATCTAAGTTGATCCCGAGCTTGCGGTTTTGTGTTATGAGCAATTGCTTGTTTCGCACGGTCCCATAGGCCACCGTGCTGTAATTTATGTCCGTTTACTGACAGAAAATACAAAATTGCGAATTTCTTACAGATATGACCGAATTTGCATGTAAGATTAGGTACACGTGGGTTACTGATGTTAGCGGTTCAGATGATATAAAAATCTCAACTTTTTTTAGGTAAGTCGGGGGGACGAGGCTGTGGATCACGAAATGCCCCTTTAAATATTGCACTTTCAAACACTCGTCTATGCAGTAGTCAACAAAATAAAGGAGTGTCGTAGAAAATTATAATACTGTATCCCGAGTCAATCGTTTCCTTGTGCTTCATTTATGGTGAAATCACTGAGCATTGACACTAATATGAGGCTATTAGTAAAGTGTTCAAACTTCACCGCACACTTTGCCACATTGAAATATATATGCGATTTCATATTACCATTGACAGACAGAGAAATAACAGTATACGATTATTTTTATGTTTATCAACAAAATGGTAAAGTGTTTCTAAGGGACTGGCAAATTTAATTACATTGAAGCCGGCCGCACTAGCAATTAACAGTTTAAAAGTTATCCTAGAAATAAAACGTGGCCTGAAGAAAAATATAGTGTTCTTCAGCAAAGACCATGGTACTCAATACACTATGAGTTAAAATATGCTCATCCACCAAGGACACAGTTCAGTGGGTTGTACTTGTACATACATTGACATGAACCGACCTTGTGTATCTGGGTATCATATATCATACCCCAAAACCAGGGGAGTATTTTCTAAATCCATTGGTGAAGCCTGATATTCATAGGAGTAATATATGGTGCAATTATTCCTGATTTTCACAAACTCACGAGTGCTTGTCTTTTTCAAGACTTAACGGTAGGAGGGCGCCCTGACGCACATCGAACGGTCACACACAGACTTGACTAAAGGCTAGGCCTGGTCACGAATATTTAAATCTAAATGACCGTCATT
>JAMKCH010077553.1:0-46102 GCA_023653785.1 Ophioderma brevispina | reverse complement strand
TACCCCCTTCCATATCTCAAAATGCTGAAGGATGCAGAAGTTGCATCATAAGATTGGGAATCAGACAATCAATGTTGCCTCGAAACTATAAAAACATTTCGTGCAGACTCCTTTGCAAGGTCACATGCAAGGTCTATGAGCTTCTATGGTTCTACCGCTGGAATATGACAGGCCTCACATAAAAGTGCCCAAATTGGTTTGTGGTCTGTATTGTTGTATAAACTAGCGGGGAGCCCGCGCTGCGCGCGGGTCCCGCTAGATGAGTATACCCGCTAGAAGAGTACTAGTATACTGGAATATTTTCAGAAATGAAGGTACTGTATTCGACCTAATTAGGATGCAGTTTTAATTGGCTCACATGACCTTTGACCCTTATCTGTGTACAGTACAATCCATACAAAGCTTGGTCAGTGATTCTACTGACCAAGTCTGCTTGAAAATGGGCCAATTGTTCGGCAGTATTTATAAGCATTTTGAAAATTTACAAAGAAAGTCCCTTTAATTAGACCACATTACCTTTGACCTTTAATATGGCGATTGTGTCTGAGCAAGTTTGGCTGAAATTGAGTCAAGCATCCCCAAAAGTAATTTTTATCACATTTTGGGTGCATATGATAAAAATTATAATTATTATCATACTTTGGCAGATTTTTAAAAATGTGCCCCTCCCCTTTTTAAAAAAATCCCCCCTCCCAAATACAAATGTGATATTATCATGCCCTCCCCAAACTTTTAAATCTGTCCCCTCAATAAATCTTGACTATACAATTTTAGTGATACAGCAATTATGCATATTAATTAGCTCATTTACATACTTAACCTGCATATTTTATGCACTTGAAATTCACATAAAAAATGCATGCACCTGGGTGTATGCAATGCTGTGGTCTTTCATTGAAGAGAATTTTGCATATCTGATGTACCATTTTCACTTTACAATTATGCATATTAATTAGCTCATCTGTATACCTGATCTGCATATTTTAAGCTCAAAATCTAATCCGGTCATGAACTATTAACCCATTTCCTTCTACCACATTGCATCATCATATGCCTAAAACAGCATTTCCCAACCTGGTGGTCACGACCCCTTTTGGGGTCGTGGGAAAATGAGAAAGGGGTTGTGAGCTAACTTTTAAACAATCTCAATTTTCATTAAAAAAAAGCAGAACAAATTCATAAAAGCAAAGGTGCTTCTGGTCAATTTACCAATGTTATTTAAACCGTCCTAGGGGGTTTTGTAAAGTGTCGGGGGTCGCCCCATGATAATCATTTAAAAAGAGGGTCGTAGGGAATAAAGGTTGGGAAAACCTGGCCCAAAAGAAGGCCAAGATACTTACAATCAATCCTGAAAAATTATGCAAAACAGATGCTTTACTAGATTATTTAGACCCCAAAACCTAATTGGTTTTCCCCCTACCCTTCTCCAAGACTGCCACTATGCACCTTATGGATCTAGAGATAACATGCTCACATGTTCTTTGTTTTACAGTCCTCAACAAATAAACAGTGAGACATACAGACAGACATAAAAGTTGATGCTAGGTCTCTCCTCCAGAACACAGTTCAGGCAAGTCAAAAATTAAGCCAAAACCACAGAAAAAGGACTGAATTTGAATCAATCCTGAAATTAACCACTCCACTCCAAAAATAAAGGGTTTTGGTATAAAATATTTATTTAGTATACACAGTACTCTTTCAATGTAAGAATTATTATATTATTGCATTTTTTTAAATATTATACATACAAATATTATTGATATAACAATGCTAACGAATGATTGCTCGAGAATACATCTTGACCTTTTTTGAATGGAATTTAATGAAACTTTGTCAGACCAAAATAGTACTTTTTATCTATACAATGATTATACTTTGCATCCCGAAGTGTAAAGTGATTACAACCTTTTATAGTAGTAGTAGTATTAGTATTAGTAGTAAGTAGTATTAGTAGTAGTAAGTAGTAGTATATTAGTAAAACGCAAAGTTTTTAAATCCGGTTTTGTCCCGTCAAGCGGGGTGGCGGATTCACCTCACGTCGTAGCAACCGCCCTTATCCCTCCTTCCACTTCACCCATTCAATTATGCATCCCCTCATCCGCAACCCAACCCTCCGACTCTCCTCTCCTCCACTTGCTTCCCTCCATGTCCTCTTTTGGTGAACCCCTCTTCCTCAACCCACCCACCTCAAACTCCAAAGCCCTTTTTAAACCTTCTCCTCATCTGTCCTCAGCATTGCCCTAACCATCTACACCATTTTCGCCTTCGCCAGTCGATCACCCGCCTCTTCCCAAACCCAACATCAACATCAACTCCTCAGTCTTCTTCCTATCATCAATTTTCACACCACACTTGCTTCTCTCATCATTGCTCTCGACTCTTCCTTCTCAAAATCCCCATCTCATTTTTCACTCATGTCAAACCATGTCCTCCCTCCATACAGCATCACTGATCTCACACAACTCTTATACACATACCTTTCATCTCCAAAGGAATCGTCTCCCATACACTCTCCACATTCCGCTAAATTCACGGTCCACCCATACCTTACTCATGCTGTCACAGCCGCCTCACATCCACTACCGCGCACCCTAACCCTGTCCCCTAGGTATGTGAACTCTTTCACTGTTGCATCTCATCACACAACTTTTTCCACCTTCCTTCCCCAACTCCCTCCTCTCCCTTCTTGCATCTTTCCACACATCAAACTCTCTGCCAAACTTGGAGTCACTCATCTCATCTTTGTGCATCCCCTGACTCTTTCCCAATTCTCACCCACACTGAATTTGCCCCTCACCCTCTTTCCACATATTCTAACATGGATCCACCTTACACACTCCACCCTCCCCCTCCTCCCACTCACCATCACTTTAGTCTTCCCAAGGTTTACCTTCCGGCCCTTACTCTCAAATGCCTTCTTCCGCTTCCAAAACTTCTCCCTCAAACCCCTGTTTGTCCCCCTCACTCATTAAAACTAATCAGCAGCATACAGCATCTCACTCATCAAACCTTCTTTGCACCTCTCCGTAACCACATCACCCACAATTGCAAACACCAACGTCGACAGCACAGAACCCTGATGCACACCCACCTTCAACCTCAAACTCCTCAGACTTTTTATCCAGTTATTTTAATTTTGCAGGACATGAAACTTCGTCTTCCCGAAGTAAATGACTCAGCACCTTTGCACCTTTATTTTTGCAGATATGAATACTTCGACTGTCCGACGTAAACGTTATTACCATCACTTTTGCACAGTTATTTTGCAGATATGATACTTTTCTCTGTCCATTTTGCACATATGCTACTTTGTCTGTCCAGAAGTAAGAAGTGATTTCATCATTTTCAACAGTTATTTTGCAGATATGATACTTCGTCCTGTCCAGAAGAATGTGAATCATTTTTGCACCAGTTATTTTGTAGATTGATGTTGGTCTGTCCACCGAAGTCATTACAACTCAGTTAAGTTTGCAGATAGACTTCATCTGTCATAAGAAGTGATTACATCACTTTTGCACAATTATTTTACAGATATGATAATTTGTCAATACAGAAGTCAATTACATCACTTTTGCACGTTATTTTGCAGATATAATACTCGTTCTGTCAGACTCATTTTTTGCAACAGTTTATTTTGCAGGTATGAATCCTTCGTCTTTCCAGAAGTAAAAGTGATTTCATCACTGTCTGCACAGTTATTTTGCAGATATGATTAATGATACTTTGGGTCCTTTCCAGAAGACGTCCCAAATTGCATTTTGGCCCACTTGGGACCAATGTGACGCATATCTGAATCATGGCCAGTAGAATTTTATTTATTTACTATTGACATCGTCCTTACAAGACCCATTTTTGCAACTTAAATATTTTATCTAAATAGATACCATAATTTATGTAAGGTAATACTAACGTACAATATAAAGAATATAAACATGTCAAGGTACAAAGTGTTTAAGTTTGGAGAGTAAACCAACATTTCTATAAATATTTTTGATATTTGATTGATGTGATTTTTTTCATGTAAGATGTATATTGATAATAACTTATAAGAATTTGGTCTCATCAACTCTCTCTCTTATGTCACAATATGAAGTACAAAATTAAAATATTTTGTATCATTAACCCCTGTTTTGTCTTGGCAATCATTACCTTTCAATTTCTTGTCTGGAATATTTAAAAGTTACATAAGGAGATCCCAACAGCATATAATTGGTTTTGCTTGCATTTACCGATGATTTATTTGTCCTGAACCAGTTGCTGATCTCTTGTAGTTCACTATTTATTACATCAATTTTCATCGCTATATCAGAATGGTAATACAGTATGGTAGAGTATCATCAGCAAATAAGACCACTTCTAGCAATAAAACAACATTTACAACATCATTTACATATAGAATGAATAACAAAGGGTCTAAGATTGAGCCTTGTGGTACCCCGCATTTTATATTTTTATAAGCCAAATCACATGATTGATATCATACAAATTGTGTTGTATCATCCAAGTAACTTTTAAACAATTTAAGGACAATACCTCAGAAACCATAATATTCCAGTTTATACAATAATATATTATGGTTAATAGTGTCAAATGCCTTGACAAATCCAACAAATTACCAATGTAGTTACATTTCTTTCTACTGCATTACTTATTTTATCAACTAATTCAATGATTGCCATATATTGAATGCTTTGATCTAAATCCAAATTCATTATCTTCTTTTTTATCAATATATTCCATACATCTGTTAAATATTATAATCTTCCAAGTATTTTAGAAAAACAGGGAAGTATAGAAACAGGACAATAATTGGACAAAACTTTGTCATCTTTTTATATATTGGATCTACTATTGCTATCAGTTGGTCTGGAACAACCCCAGTAGAAATGGAACTATTAAATATCTTTGTCAAAAGCGTTGCTGTTTCTTTGGAAATTTCTGATGTCATCATGACCAGGACTCTTTATTTTGATTAAACTTAGTAATATCAATGATCTTTATAACCTCGTAACTATTGGTTACACATTTGTAAAGGATCATCGAGATATTCAAAATAATTTTTGCCCATATGTTTTATCTTTGAAGCTAATTTTGGTCCTATCTCAACAAAAAAAAATGATAAAAAAATTTGATATAGTTTGAGGATCGACAATAGGAACACCATCTTTCGATTTAAATTTACTTTGATGTACCTGACTTTTTGCACAACCAACAATCTTATTAATCATAATTCAAATTTTCAATTGAGGTCAATTTAACATTTTCTGCCTATCTTACAACTTGGCCTTGGTATGTGACCTTTGGCCTTATCAACAAATGAGGGATCTTATGTTGCACCTATGACTCAAGTTTGGTTGAAATCCATCAAAGTATGCAGATGTTACAGGCAAATGTTAACCCTTTTTCACAACAGCCAACACCAACAGACAACAGTGGGCAATGTGTTTTCCTGCCTTAATGCAGGCAACACAGGAATAATATAATACTCAGGAGTTGGTCACAGTGCTTTACCAGAAACATGCAGCAGAAATAACATTATAATGGTGTAAATAATTCTTCACTAGCTCCTCTTCTTTTACTTAACATTTAAATGGTTCCTCCATAGCAGATAAAAGACATGTCTTAGGCCTCACTGAAGCAGTAACAGCTGCTAATGACCGTCTTGAAGATGCTCATTCATCAGCTATAAAAGGACAGATCACAAGTATTAGATATAATTCAAAACTTTTGTAAAGTTTTGAAGAGTGGTGCAACTAGACATTCAAGGTTGACCAGGCATGATACGGCATGGGAAACAAGAATATGATGGCATGGGGGAAAAGAGTAAGATGGGGCAAAGGGAACCAAGGTGTGATGGGGTATGGGAACAAGGGTATGACAGAGTTTGGAGAGCAAGGGTATGATGGGACATAAGGAATAAGCTAAGAATACGAGTATGATAGGGCAATGGGGAACAAGGGTATGATGGGGGGAATGGTGAACAAGGGTATGATGGGTCATGAGGAATAAGGGGATTATGAGGTATGGGAACACTGGTAAAGGGACATTGGAACAAGCAGATGGTAGGGAATTACAATGAAACACTCACAAGGCTATGATGGGGAATTGGAAGAAGGGCATGAGGGGGCATGGGGACAAGGGGTAATGGGGCATGGGGACCAAAGGGAATGATGGGAATGGGAACAAGAGATTATCGATGAGGCCATAGAAAAAAGCATGATTGGGATGTCATGTCGAGGAGCAAGGGTATGATGGGCATGGAGAACAAAGGCATGATGGGACCTAGAGAAAAAGGGCATGATGAGGCATGGGAACAGGGTACTATGAGGCATGGGACCAAGGGGGATATGGGGCATTGGGAGCAAGGGAATGATGTGGCATGGGGAATAAGTTGATTGATGGGGGGAATGGAACGGATGGGAATAAGGGGAGTGGGCAAGTGAACAGGGCATAAGGTGCATGGGACAAAGGAGATGATGGGGCATTGAAACAAGCAGTATTGATCGGGCATGGGAACAAGGGCAGATGGGGCAAAGAAACAAGGTGATGATGGGGTATAGACCACTGGAACCTATAGGAAAAAGTTGATGATGGCAATGGCTGAAACAAGGGTATGATGGGCATGGACAACAGGGCATGATGGACCATGGGGAACAAGGGTATGGTGGGGATGGGACAAGGGAGAACTATAGGGCATGGGAACAAGGTGATGTTGGGGACATGGGACAGAAGTTATGATGGGGCATGGGAACAAGGTGATGTTGGGGACTTGGGAACAGGGGGATGATGAGGTATGGGAAAATAAGGGGATTGATGGGGCATTGGATTCAAGGTACGATGGAGTTGGGAAAGGGGATTATGGGGCATGGAAACAAGTGGATGTGGCAGGGGAACATGGGCATGATGAGGCATAGGAACAAGGTGATGATGGGGTATAGGAAAGGTTTGATGATGGGGCATGGGAAGGAAACAAGGGTAGATGGGCTTGGACAACAAGGGCATGATGGGGCATGGAACAAGGTAAGGGGGGGACATGGGAACAAGAGTATTATGGGGCATGGGGAGCAAGGGTATGATATGGGCGATGAAAACAAGGGCATAATGGGGCGTGGGAACAAGGGGGTGAGGGCATGGTGTATAAGGGCATGTACATGTTTGGTGGTGGGCATTGGATCAAGGGTACGATGGGGCATACAGGAGTATAAAGGGTATGATGGGTCATGAGGAAAGGCGTGATGGAGCATTGTAGCAAGGTTACGATAGGCATTGGGGAAGGGTGTGGTGGGGCAAGGGCAATGATGGGGCCATAAAGGGCAATGTTCATGAGTTGTTGTGGAGGGATAATGTTGGAAAGTGCTTTGGTTTGGCAATTAAACCAATGCTGCATTCTTGCAAGGGTTTCCCGGGCTTTGTGCACAAGGGAACACCCCCTCCTGCCTCCCCAACAACCCACCCTTTCGCAGTCATATCGGTCCTTTCTTTTTAACTGATGCCACTCCCTCCCCCTCTGAATGGGTGCGGGTCTCCCCTGGCCACGCTGCTGTTAGTCAGTTAGCACGTAGATTATGAGACGCTTGTCCAATGACCATGGCCTTTGTACTGTGCCTGGGGAATTTTGGTTGGGTAGGTTGGTGCTGCACAAAGCGCCAAACTTGGGGCCTTGGAAACTGTATTGTTTTGGAAAATAGGGTCTTCGGAACTGTTTTCTGCCAATTTAATGGACTTGGGATTTGTGAGTTTGTGGCAAAGCATCCTCTTTTTATAGAACTGAAACATTCTTGAACAGGGGTCTAAAGAAGAACTGCAGAAGAAGCATTAACTGGGGGTTTGACCGCTGCACACACCCGTCTGCCATTTTAAGGTCAGTACCCCCGGGGTACTCTGTAAATTTTTTCGATTTTACTACCTTTAAGAAATCAGAATGACTTGGGAATTTTGCCCCTTTGGCTTGATCGCCTCGGTACACCACTGCCACAGTAGACTTGGCATAGGTTACCTTTTGTTTGGGAGTTAGAGAATGATCACTTAACTTACAGGCCGGTACACGGAGGGTGCTGTGGGATTGCAGTCGCACCCCCCCCCCCACCCACACACACACACACACCACACACACACAAATTCCACAAAAGAGCCAAAGTCCACTTTTTTGTTAAATTTTTGGATGAAAGGTCCAAAATTAGAAGAAATTTTGACCACAAAAAGTCCACCTTTTTGAGAGAGATGTTTCAAAAAGTCCCAAAAGGGCCATTGTTAGGGCGGTTAGGTCCACTTTTACCAAAAAGGGTACCTTTTTCAAAGTCCCCCCACAACATCTCCAAAATAAATCCTGCATACGGTCCTAGTCCACTTACTGATCTGATATGTCAGAGTCGGATTCCTCTAGCTTTTCCTCGATGTTTCTTGTAGCCCATCTACCACTTCTACAAACTAAAAATGCGTAAAAATAATCAATTGGTATGTGAGTGAACAAGTTAAAGAGGTGTTATGTGTCTATGACAAGTTCATATCCCTAGAAAAGTTCATAATGACATTTTTAGCAAAAAAGCCATATTACAAGTCCAAAGCTTAAAGGGGCATGACCCGATTTAAGTATATCAATTTTCAATCTGATAGAATGGCCTTCAACCCTAAAACCCCATCTGTAATGTTTACACCATATTCACCTGTTTTGATGTGAGGCAAAAAATGTAGTTGTTTTGTAATCTACTATTTTTCTCATTACCCTAATGGAAATCTTAGGCCTAGGATGTTTTGGTTTGGATGTATGAGGTGAAATGTGCCCCATTTTGTTCGACCAGTACTCTATGGGGCTTACAAATCCACGTTTTTAAGCTCTCGCATCAAAGGAATTGAAATATCGTTGTGAAACTTTAAAGATAATAAAATAAACAAAAAGCAAATATTTCAATTAAAAAAAACTTAAGGTTCAATTAAACTTAAACTGGGCCATCCCCATTTAAAACCCAACCCTCGTCTACCTGGCCACTTTTTTTTTGTTAACCAAACTCTCTCCCACAGGAGTATTTTTCGTTACTGCACATCCATTTCTATAAATTTGGTAGCGAACAGTTAGCTTAGAGTTTCTTTTCCTTGGTATCAAAACAAGTACCAACAACATCCCCATTATGACTCACTATGATTCATAAGTTTGAGGAAAGTTTAAAAAAACGGATATAAATGGGCAAGTGATATTTTTGCAATTTTACTGATTCAAACACATTATTATAGCACAAAAAATGCTCTGAATTTACAAAACTAGTCTTTCCTCCATCAAGTATGCCCAAAACATAGGTACCATTGGAATCCGACTTTTTGGTGAAAATCAACCAATGTCTTCTAATCAACACTGTCTACTATGGAAATTAACAGGTTTTTGCTGATATGTGAACTTTATGCCGTCATTCTGACGCAATTCTAAACTGGCCATGTTGGTACTCATTTTGGTATCAATGGAAGATGAGGACCATAGCTATCTCTTGGTACCAAACTCAACTGTCTGCGATATTCATGTGTTGGCACTAGTTGTGTTGGTACTTATCCTCCCAAACGGGGCGGGTGGTTGCCACCCCCCCCCCCCATCCTCATTTTGGGATTACCCTGTACCGTACTATACCCCGGTGGATTGTTTGTTTTTGCATAAACAGAGCATAAAATGTCATTGACAATTACATTAAATAATTTGGCACTCAAACACAGAGTTTTAGCAAGACGGTGAAAAAACCTGAAGGTAACCACCCCACTTTGGTAGACGAGGTTAACCATTGCTTTCTATGGGACAAAAAAATTGCTATAACTGCAAGCACTTGCCAATATGACTTTGGCATCAGGTTACCTATTTGGGATTTAGGAATGATCAACTTACAGGCCTTGTACCAGTAGGGTGCTGGGGGATGCAGTCCGCACCCCCCCCCCACACACACACCACACAACAACCAAATTCCACAAAAGGGCCAAAAGGTTCCACTTTGTTGGTAAATTTTTTGGATGAAAAGGGTCCAAAATTTAGAAGAATTTTGACCAAAAAAAGTCCACTTTTTGAGGTGAGATGTTCAAAAGTAAAAAGGGGCCATTTTAGGGTGGGTTTGTTCCCTTTTAACCAAAAAGGGTGATCACTTTTTTTCAGTCCCACACACATCTCCAAAATAAAATCCTAATCCTGCATATGGCCTGTCACGTTACTATCTGCTATGTCAAGAGTCGTATTGCCTCTAGCTTTTCCTCGATTTCCTGTAGCCCTCTACAAACTTCCTACAAAATAAAAATGCGTAAAATATCAAGGTATGTGAGTGAACAAGTTAAAGAGGTGTTATGTGAGTCCGATACAATCATATCCCTAAAAGTCATAATTGGACAATTTTTTATCAAAAAGCCATATACAAGTCCAAAGCTTACAGGGGCATGACCCGATTTAAGTATATAAAGTTTTCAACTGATAGAATGGGCCTCACCCAAAACCCCAACCCCATCTGTAATGTTTCACACCAATATTTCAACCTTTTCTGAAGTGAGAGCAAAAAAATGTGATTTTGTAATCTACTATTTTTCTCAGTTACCCGATGCAATCTTAGGGCTACAGGATGTTTGGTTTGGATGTTATGAGTGAAAAGGTGCCCCATTTTTGTCGAAGCCAATATTAATTGTACACATAACTCTATGGGGCTTACAAAATCATGTTGTTTAGCTCTCGCATCAAAGGAATTGAAATTCGTTGTGCAACTTTACATAGGGGATTTGTGGTCAAGAACATCCACTTCAAGATAAAAAAACTTATGTAATTAAACTGGGCCATCCCATTACCCCTCCGTCTACCTGAGCCACTTTTTGAACAAAACTACAACACCCCAAAAGGAGTGATTTTTCGTTACTCGAACATCCCAATTTCTAAAATTTGGTACCACACGGATGCTTTGAGTTTCTTTCCATTGGTATCAAAACAAGTACCAACATCCCATTATGACATCACGTATGATGTCAAGTTTCGAAAGTTTAAAAAAAAGGATATACAGTGGGTAATGGATATTTTGTTTTGCAATTTACTGATTCAAACACATTATTATAGCACAAAAATGCCTTAAATTTACACACTAGTCATTTCCCTCAAGTATGCCCAAAACCATGTGACAATTGGATATTCCTAGCTTTTGTGAAAAAAAAAATTTCTTGCTATTCTACACTGTCTACTATGGAAATGATGTTTGCTGATATGTGAACTTTATTACGTCATTCTGTGCAATTCTAGTCATGTTGGTAACTCATTTTGGTATGCATGGAAAGAGGCGGACCAGAGCTTATCTCTGGTACCAAAATCAACTGTCTGCGATATTCAGTGGCACTAGTTGTGTTGGTCTTATCCTCCCAAAGGAGGTGGGCCACCCCCCCCCCCCCTCCATCATTTTGGATTGCCCTGTATCTTTTACCTAACCCCCGGTGGATGTTTGTTTTTGGCATTAAAAGGAGCATAAAATGTTCCCAATTGACCATTACATTAAATATTTTGGCCACCAACAAAGGGGTTTTTAGCAAGACGGGAAAAAACCTGAAGGTAACCACCCCAACTTTGGGTAGACGAGGGGTTAACCATTGCTTCTATGGGACAAAAATTGCTTAAGCCATATCGTGATTGCTAATCAGCCAATTTAAAAAATCATCAAAAATCAGATTTTACATGTATTTAACAATACAGTATCCTAACATACCTGCAAATGATCAGACCGAGAAGCAACCTAATAAGGACATAATCGGAGATTTTAGTCATTCACTGTCCGTTCGGACACTTACTACTCAACACGTAATTGAATGAGAATCGTATCTTGGAACACTTGCCGTTCTTCTTCTTCCTTTTTCTGTCAATTCTACAGCGGGAAACCGGTACCTTATGAGAATGCTACAGACTTACCTTCACGTTGAAGCTATTTCCTATTCCCTGCAAATTTCAAATATTTTCAAATCACTGATAGTGTCTTTAACTGCAGCATCTTGCCAATATAACTTTGAGATCACTTTTTTATGCTCAAAAGTAGCCTAATTGTTGGGTAAAGTGAGGTAACTGACAAACGGTCCATTAGTAGACAGAGAAACACAATCCCTCCACAAGTGGGTAACTCCATCATGGTTTCGACAATTTTGTTGAATGATCTTTTTGAACTGTTTTTGGGAAGCCCCTTCCCTTTTGTACCTTCCTCGACCTCTATCTTTCTTTTCCAAAAGGTACTGTATCTTCTCTGCATCACTTGCAAATTCTATTTAAAGAAAAAAATTAAAATAGATTTGTCACTTTTTAATCTGAAATGTCATTTTTTTTTCAAGCTTATCAAAGATCAGATGGAATTGTAGAAGCATCCAAGACTGGGTCAATTTGAGGAGAGAGTTTGATCTAGGTGGTCATGTGTCTAGAGTTGTTATGTTGGTCCTATACTCTGAAGTAAAATCTCTGAATATGCTTATTGCATTCGTTAGTGAATTGTTAGAAGAGACATGGGATTTTTGCAGAGAGAGGCACCCTCATTTTTTTCAAACCCGGGTTGTTTCATAGTTTGGAAGGCTTACCAATGTCTTAGCATCACAACTGAAGTGAATAAGCTGAATACCCCGTCCTTTATGTAATAAGATGATGATTTAGTACTTTTCTGTTGTGCACGACAAATTCAAAGCATGGTTTCCTATGGGGACGATAGGATAGCAGGCAGGTCTAAAACAAGGTTTGGGCGGTTTGTTCTTTCATGCTTGTTTGTCCAATAAACTTCGAATTTTCTTGTTAGGTGGTCCACAACAAGTGCAATTTGAAACTTGTATCCTCAAAAAAAAGCCTCCTGTCACTTTAAAACCATTACTTTTGGATCCATGTCAGAGATGCCCTGTGCTGTGTCGTCATTCTCTCGTGGCTTTGACCTGGCCTTTTACTGTTCTAAGTGCGCGATAGTTTGCATTTTTTGGCATTTGGGTGCCCAGGTACTGCGTACCCACTCCTACGCTATTTACTCCATACTTCATACTAACACCGTGTGGTTAGTGATCTATGGTTAAGTGGTCTAGTGGTTTAATGGGCTAGTGGTTCCTTGGTCATAGTGGTCTATAGTGGTTCACGTGGTTCTGTGGGGTTAACGGTTCTAATATTAAGTGGCTAGTGGTTAATGTGATCTAATGGGTTAATGTGGTCTAGTGGTTAATGTGGTCTAGGGTTATGTAGTCTAGTGGTTACATGTGGTCTAGTGTTGTGGTCTAGTGGTTAATGTGGCCTAGTGGTTAATGTGATCTATTGATTAACAGGGTCTAGTGGTTAATGTGTCTAGTGGGTTATGTGGCCTAGTGGTTAATGTATCTAGTGGTAACATGGCCTAGGGTTAATGTATCTAGTGGGTTATTGTGGTCTAGTGGTTTATGTGGGTCTAGTAGGTTATGGGTCTAGTGTTAATGTGATCTAGTGGTTAATGTGTCTAAGGGGTTAATTGATCTAGTGGTTTGAATGCTGATCTAGTGGTATCATGGTTCTAGTGGTTAATGTGGCCTAGTGGTTATTTTGGTTAGTGGTTATGTGGTCTAGGGTTAACTGGCCCAGTGGTTATGTGATTTAGGGTTATGTTAGCTAGTGGTTAATGTGGTCTAGTTGGGATTATGTGGTCTAGTGGTTTAAGTCTTCAGTTTTCACTTATTGGGGTTTATTAAGGCACTCTATTTGTTTTAATTTTAATGGCACTTTCTACTAACTCTATGGCCATAATGTTGTTACAAATGGCACATGCGTGCATCTCTCACTGCGTGTAATCAGATGGTGCGTGTGCCCCATTGGGGCAGCATGCAAGCAACTGGCAACATATAACAGAACTCACTACCTGTGAGTGACGATTAGGTGTGGGCTTTATAATATATGAAACAGGATGTGCGACATGCAAAGAGTGGGAAACTCTCCCACAACAAGACCCAATCATTGTGGTCCTCTACCAAATTTGATGATATTTTCATAATGCAGACCACTCTTGAGTATCTTGATTTATGGATGCATCTAATCATTTTTTCTGTATTCATTATCATTTAACATTATCTTAATGTCACCCACGTTTTTTGCAAACTTGTGCTTTAGCCCATCCTGGAAAGTTATGTTGGTTTTTAAATATTTCTATTAGCCACTTTTACAGTCTTTTTACAGTGTCTTTGATTTATGATGCTAGGTCTATGATGGAACATTTTCACATTCATTTTCAAAAAATGATTCTGACTATGTCTTGAATTTTCCAACAAAGAAACACTACCATGAGTGGCTGCCATTTTCTTTGGTGGAATTTGACAGATGTCCTGAGCAATAAAGAATGGATTTCGTCTTGTCGTCACATGTTTTTTTAATTTGCTGCATGATTACCGCCTGGCCTATCCACCATTAAAGGCACTATCTGTTGCTAAATCCGAAAATCGAAAAATCAGCAAAAATCCAAGATTTTTTGCATTTCTATAACAGTATAGCTATCCGAACATACCCACAAGTCTACGGCTGAAAGGCAACCTAATAAGGACAGACGTATATTGAGTCCTTGCTGTCCGTTCGGACACTTGCTACAGCCACATGAATGGAGATTCGTATCTTAAACCCTGCGTTTTCCTTCTTTTTCTGTCAATTTTTTTCCAGTTGCAAAAAGGTCCTACAGACTTATCCTTCACTTTCAGGCTATCCTACAAATTTCAAATTTTTGCACTCTTTCGATGAATCACCGCTAGTGTCTTTAAGTGGTGCACTGTGTTGCTAAACTGCTTTGTTTGTTCAACATATTTGGAATTCACAACTTAGTTTTTCTTTAATACATTTGACATTAATTCATTGTTTAGGATCTGATCAATACTTATGCATTGGGAATGAGAGGATTAAACATTAAGAAATTAATGCTTCCCTTTGTGTTTTGCTTAAAAACTTGGGTTCCCCTTTTGCTCATTTGATTATTTAAAATTTTGTTTCCGTCTTTTTTCCCTGAAAAAAAATAAAATTCCAGTTTCACCTTAGATGCTTCCACTTCTTCCCTAGCATATACTATGATGGAAGCTTATTTACCTGAATAATGCCTCCGGCATGCACTATCTCCCACATTACAACACCAAACCTTTGTTAGGTAATTAAGGTCAAGTGAGAATAATTGCAGACAAATAAACACTCTCATTCCAATCATCAAATTTTGTTTTACCATTGAGTGATATTGCATCCTTCCTTTGTTAACAAAAGTATCTATCATATATCAGGACGACCTAGTGTGTACGTTCTGTAAAGTGTTATCAAAAGCCCAGGGGAGCCACTCGGATAGACAAGTGGTACGCATGCGTGACCAATTATTTCATTTTGAAGCACCCCTAAACCAGTAATTTCCTATGTGAACAAATTACCCCTAAACAAGGTTTTTAACACGCTTTCCAAAAAACTAATTACCCCAAAGTTTTTAGCGTGCTTTCCAAAATTCCGTCTAACAAGTAAGTACAAAACATGAAAATCAAATATTTTTTTTTAAGTGGGGAGGGGGGCATTTTCCCCCTAATTTTTTCTTCCCCCCCCCTCACCCCTCTTCCTCCCCTTCCGCCTCCCTCCCACCACCCACCCCCCCCGAAAGAAAAATAACAGATTTTTGGCAAAAATTATCGCTTTGGGACCAAAATCACAAACTTTTTGGGAAAAATGGCGATTTTGGGGGCCAAAATTGGTTAACAAATCTCCAAATTTTTGATATTTTGCCCCCCCCCCCAGTTTTTCACATTTTGCCCCCCCAGAAAAGAGGTCTGGCCCCGCCACTGCACTTTATACCTTTTTTCATGAAAATCAGTGTGTTTGATACCCTAACCATGTCACACTGACACATAAAAACGCCCTTGTCACAGCTGTTTTTGGTCCCGCCACGTGTACATATCATTATACTTGAGTGACGTGGTGGACCCCCCCCCCCCCCCCCCCACGAATCAAAAGCTTTCTCCATTTTATGTTGAAAATGTCAAAATCTATCTTTGCTTACGAGTACATCTCACTGCGCTCATCATATCTCTGGCTTGGATCTTTGAGATGTTCTGGTGCATAGTAGCTGATGGCTCTCTTCACATGTTCTCTACCTGATGAACTTCTAGTGTGAGCAAAACCTACATCTGAAATCTGCCCATGCCTGTGTGACTACTGGGGTAATTAAAGCGCACTGGCACATTTTGTCAAAAAAAAGGAACTTTTCTTCAATTTGCACGGAAATGATAGCCTAGGCCATTGGAAGAATAGATATACTTTGAACATATAATCTCCAAAAAGGAGATTAATAAGAGCTAATACATCCAAGTAATTTGTCGGCTAACTTTAAGTTTGCCATAACTTAATCAACAAATGTGTCTATCCATGAATATCATAGACTTTTACTTAGTGATATTAAACCACAAAGGTTATACACCAGTCAAACTGGGTGGTGGGTATGCCGTGGGAATCAACTTCAGCAATGTGTTTTCTTGTGTTGAACGCCATTCTCGTCGTCTGCTGATAAATTATCGTCTTTTAATTATAAAATCATTCTGTTTACCCATAAGAGCGGCTGATTTGGTCTTAAATCTTTCGGTGATGGCTAATGTATTACAATCATGCATACAGTCAAGGCTCAACCATACAAAAAGATCAATTTTGACAATCTGAGGGCACCCATTTTTCAAATTGTGCCAGTGTCTCTTTAAAATTAATATCATGGCACTCGCACAACCATCTAGAACACTGGTGTTCCACACTAAAAGGAATAGCATGAACATGTGGTAACTGACTTCCAAATTACCCTTTTGTTGATAACTAATTTAGGGCTGAACAGGTCTGAATCCTAGTTATTAGATCAGGCCCAAATACAGTATTCACACTCATAACTCAGATTTCTACAATAGTTACTGGCAAATTAAGGGGCATTTCGTGATCCCAGCCTCGTCCCCCCGACTTACCCCAAAAAAATTTTGAGATTCTTATATCATCTGAATCGTTAACCCTTACTTGTGATGCATGTGTACCCATTTTTACTGCAAATTGGTTCGTATCTATAAGAATTCCCGAACCTGTATTTTTCTGTCCGTATATCACCCGAAGATCGGTAACAAGGGAATTTGGGAATAAGCTTTTCTTGACGATATCTAGCAAAGCATAAACAACAGAGAAGGCTAGAATCACGAAAGGCAACCTTTACCATGGATTTTGGATGAGATTGTTCATTTTTCCAAGCTGTTTTCCAGGTACCTTTATATGAACACCCAATTTTACTACATGCAGTAACAGTATGCATGATATTTTTGTCTGAACTTTCTTTAAGCAATCCCAATGCACATATCCTGGCAATAATATTACACGACTCCATGTCACTTCAAAGTTTCGTGTCAACAAGAAACTTGTACTGTCAATGAACAGTGCAGCATCGGTGGTTGCCAATACTAGTGGAATACTGTACAGGCCAAGAGCACCCCCTAGTGCCATATGCACACGTCGCACCCAGTTGATTTTGCTGGTCCTTCTTTCTTGTGCAATGGTTCTGCCATTGCACCTTGACTGTGCCACGATCCATGTATCCTAAAATCAGCAGGTATATCCTTTGTGTATAAGCATGCACCAACTCATATAACTTTAAGGCTGACTCAGAGATTTCGGCAATGAGGTCACACTCATTTTTCAAATAAATTGTGTTTTTGCACATACATAATGCCGTATACTAATCAATTTGTGAATTAACTAACTCCAAAGCGAAGTCCTCCATATAGAAAAAATCACAACTTTAGTTACAAATTCCGATCTAGAATTTTTGTTCTAACACGGTAACCAATGTCATTGTTGTATTTTTGCAGAAATGTTTTTACTGCAAGAAAAAGAAAATTGGATTCATCCCTAACTTTTGGAATTAAGCATTTTAGCGACTATTTTTAATTACCACCCCCACACACAAAAAATGTATTTAAGGTAACAACCAGTGTTAATTCCATGCTTGTTTACAAGAATTACATGACCACAAATAGACCATATATGCTATTAGTCCACTTGCTTTATATTTAAATGGAGCCAGCATTTAACTGTAGATTTCACACATCTAATTACCCCAGAGGGTGTATTTACCCACACACAATGGCACACGTTTTGGGAAATTTCACCTCATAAGGTCATGTGGATCCCAAACTATCACTATTTGTTAACCCTACAAACTCGACTTTTTAATACATTTTAACCCACACGTGCTTAGGCATTTTGTTGAGCATACTCATGAAATACTTTTTTGTCCTTAACTTCTTACTGAAACATGTTTCGTACAGTACAGTATAGAACACATTGCAAACCATTATGGGATTGGTTCAAAACACCCTCCAATTTTCCAACACTACTGCCAGCTACAGTTACATCTCCCTAAAAGTTTGAAATAACATGTTTTTGGTACTTGTAATCTTGCTGAACATACACCTGGAATTTGCAAGAGATTTCAAAACTGTTGAGTACGTTTTACGAATTGACACTATGTATCATATTTGCTATCTACTGCAGATAGCACTACTGAAATATCTTACATTAAATCTATTTGAATGTATAATCCCACATTAAGCTTTCATTATATCATTGACTAGTTCACAGTCACCTTACGCCTAACTCTGATGAGGGTGGCCTTTCTGACCCTGCTCACCAGCGTATGACCACAAGCATTTGCATAACCTAGTAAGATGTGCTCTAGGAGGAAACCAGTTTGGTTGAACAAAATTCCCCTTTCCAAGGCATATCTAACCTTAATATTCTTGACACAGTCCACCATAGTCGCACAACATTCTTGAGTCACTTCTTCAGGTGTTTCTGCCTCCGTTTGGCGGTGCTTTGCTTAATTTCGCTCAGATTTGCACGTCTGCAACATGCATAAAAATATTCCCATGTCAGTGTTTTAATCTCTAATTTTTCAGGAGGATAGCATTTAAAGAATTGGCTACTGTTACATATAACTGAGAAGACGGGAGAGGGCCATTTTTTTGAGACTTCCATCGATTCTTCCGACTCAGGAGGTGCATTTTGACAATATATAATCTTCAAGAAATATAACAAACTTTTTTTCTGTAATTAAGCATTATTTGACTTGTGTTCTGTCCTTGTTCCAGCCTCTGTCTAAAACTTCAGCGGGACTCAACCACAGACGGGGGAAGCGGTGGCAAAAAATCGGACAATAGTGTCCAATGCTGGAGGTGGAGATAAAAATTTGGCCATATGGTCATTGAAGTTGTCTAGCTGAAAACAATATTATCTTCTTAAATAAAGATTTTTTTAAACATGTTTCAAAACTTTTGTCATGTCATATGCAATAATTGAAGTTTAACACATTAGGTGATTACAAAATTACAATTATTTAAATAAAGGCCAAAAACATAGGACGTCTTTGGCATCATATTATGGCCTCTGTGTACCATGATATCACATGTGTGTGTGTAACATTGTGTTTTTGTTCTTCCTCGTCTTAGTCAATAAATTGAGAGCAAATTGAAAAATTGAAAAAAAATTCTAATTTATAGGGAACAGCTATCACCACGTACCTAAATTCCAAAATTTCATATTTAGAGTTATAAGAGCCATCTACATTATAAGTATCAATTCTCAGCAGCTTTAAACATTTAATATTTTAGCTTGTACCACCATAATGGGAAATAATCAACCAAAACACTTTGCAAATGATATAAGAAAAATAAAAAGTTTCTAAGACACCAAACTCTCAGGTTTGCTGAAATAAGGGGGGGGGGGGTTCAGACCTTTAATTATGTTAAGGGGTTGAAAGAGTTTGCCCCAACAGGTCACAGACTGAATATTTATTAATCTTCCCTGTAAATAGCCATGCCCACAAGTGTTGAGACGAAAAATAATGTGCGCTTGGCCGGATTCAAAACCATCGACCTCCTATAAAGCACTGAGTTATCAGCCTAGCCTAGGTTGGTGGAGGAGTGATAGATATCATCTTTGGGTGTTAGGTTCAGCCTCGTTAGTAACTCCTTTAACAAATGCTCAGATACAAAACACTGATTTTGTAATACTACATAGACTGTCTCACCACACTCCAGATACCTACTTATCGGGTTTGTAAGTTTTCACTTCACAGCAACTTTTTGCCTGATATACAATGCCTTGTACACAACGCCCATGCTGCTCTTCCTATCTCACTCTGTGATGGTCCAGTTCATTAGACTAATTATCTTGACATCGTCAAGGACGAAACCAGACCTGGATGCTTTATCTGCAAAGAGTAGAAAGGTCTTATTTTGTGAATTGTGGATTTTTTCAGACACTTTCGAAAAAGGCCCTGATGCAAATTTTATGGATTTGCTTTTGCTTGGGTGGTTCTTTATTTGATAATCATTTTGAGGTTGAAACCATTTTACAAGCAATATTTTTAACCCTGGTAGAACTAAAAGAATATCTACCTACAAGGGGCATGGCCCACAAATCACTTCTCACCACAATGTGTACACACAGATGTACCCCTTGGTGCCAGTGGTTTCCTTCTGATCAAGTTTTGGCTGGTGATTTGGCGCAAGCATTGCCAGGAGATACAAAAACAGTCCAACCTAACCAAAATGGAACACACACCAGCCTACCCAGGGCCTACCAAAAGGAAATACCACAAATCACAGAAGGAATTGGGGCTTGTCACCAAAAAACAAATGTCCTTTTATAGGCCAGGGGGATAAAAATCTATCGGAAGACCCCCATGGCCCTTTTATGCCAGGGGAATAAAATCTATTTATGATTTAAACAAAAAACTTGCAAGATCCCTTGTCAGGATCAACTTTCAAGGAGCAAATATTCAAATGAGGCAGTGGCATAACCAGACTTTTGCAAATGAGGGGGGGGTGTGGGGGCCGAAGGGGTGCATTTTCTGAGGGGGGAAATTTGGTCTTCCCTCCATAGACATGTACAAAATACACAAGGTCAGTTCATTTGGGGGGCTGGGGTGGGGTAAGGGTTCTGAGTGGGGGCACTCTCCCCTGCTCCCCCCCCGCCGCTAGTTATGCACTGCAAATAGCTTATTAATATGCGCAAATAGTGATGACAAGGCATTTGTATTACTTGCATGCACTACTACCCACATAGGCCTACATACCAATTCCATCAAAATTAATCTGACCAAGTTAGCCTAAACAAAAGGAACACGCACTCACACAGACTGACAGACAGACACCACAGAAGGAATCTGCTGTATTCCCCAATATTCCCCATGGCCAGGGGGAGAAAGTATTAAAAAGCATATAAATAACCAGTTCTCAATATTTTTCGGACTCAATTAATTATTGGCATGTATGTAACGTATCCAGTTCCATTTGGACACTGCTATAAGCCGCTGCCTCCAACTTTTGTTCAATTTGTTTATATACCCTCAAAATTTTGATTAAAATATTATTTTCTCAATTTTATTTGAGAAAAGATTTCTCACGGAAAAGTATTTGTTTACTATAAAAGAGAGAAAGGGGATTCCCTAGAGTTGTTTATGCAAGCTGCACCTGTTTAGATTATACAATAGGGGAAGTGGGGATTCCCCAAGGCTGCAAACTAGAAACTTGTTTTTATGCTTTTGAGATCAAACATTGTAAGATCATGGAATTTCCCCACAAATTATATACGGGAATGATTAATTCGGGTGAATGAATTCCATTGGTCAGCTAGTGTAAGTTTATGTTTTGGCATGAGGATAATGTAATATTCTTGGTTAGAAAGGGGAATCTATCTGTGAGTAGTTTAATACTATCACTGGAAGGACTCTCCTGCCACGCATCCCTACTTACAAGAGCTGCTAGAAATAGCTATTTTTTTACTCTGCTGCAGGAGCAGACATGTTCAGTACCTAGTGCCAGGATATATATTCCATTTGAGCAGAGTGCTGTAATTATTCTACTGTCATCTTTGAAGCCGAAAGTGGTGGGATCAAAATAGGATTCCATATTGTGGACAGATATAAATCGTGTGATTATCTTGGACTGATATACTGTGGATTATGTCGAGGGACTTAATTTAACCTTGTCGTCTTGACTGCTGGACAAAATGATCTTAGGACTGAGAAGATTCCCATGGAATATACTACCTGCAGAGTTAAATTTGTGATCTTGATCTGTCATTTTGGGAGTCTTCGCTGTGGGACATATCATCGTTGAACTGCAATGCCTTCAACATCGGATACTAACTCCTTTATAAGTAAATCTTAAATTGTGTAATTATATGTGCTTTTGTTTTTGCATATCCAATTCGTGAACCAATCAAGTAAAGATCATAAACTGTTTTTATTATATACTTTAATCATTTGTGCCACAATGCTCATTATGTGTGTTTTTGAAAGGTATTTCTGAACTTAGACGTCTACGAGCACGTCATAACACAATTCTTTCATGCCCGCAGATGCCTTGTCGTGCCCTGTGATAGGAGTAATAGAAAACATAATTAGATATTTCTAAAAATGACTGCTGGGTATCTCAGGACTCACCAAGCATCTTAGTAAGGATGAGACCTACATCTGTACATACAGGGGCCCCAAAAAGGGCATTTCCTTTGATCCACAGCCTTGTCCCCTAACTTAACCTAAAATGTTGATTACAGCTGAACCTTGGCTTAAGGAGGGGTCAGTATAAATTAATGTCCAGGGGATGTAGGATTTGAGGGAGGGAATACAAACTTTTTGTGACGGGGGAGGGGGGTATAACCTTTTCATCAAGGAGAGAGAGAAGACGATAGACAGGAAATGGAGAGACCATAGGGAGACAGAGAGATATAGAGACAGGAGAGACACACACACGAGGGAGACAGAGAGAGCGAGGGAGACAGAGAGAGAGACAGATCGGAGACGAGAGAGTGAGCAGACAGACAGACAGATCGCATATGATAGAGAGGAGAGAGAAATTACTTTTAAATGGAGAAGTTTTGATCAAATCCGGCCTGTAAGTGAAGGGGAACACAAAAATTTGATCCCATCATCACCAACAACATTATCGAATTATCAATATTGAAGATTAAAAATACCTGCAAGTAACTGCAAGATGGCAGTCTGAAACATGACCTCAGATGACCTTTGACCTTGGTCCATGACCTTTGACCTCATAGCCAAATGAAGTTTGGTGCAATCCGGACTTAACTTTTCGAAGGAGACGTGAAAAACAAAACCTACCCAACTGACCACACACATACTGGACTGCGCGCTATCGCAAAACCCCTGTTATGACTTTCAGCCAGGGGGATAAAAATTACAAAATGAGGGACAAAACACACACAAGGATATGACAAGACACAACCTCATAATGCACCCTATACTCCCTCCCTCACACCTAGTTCTCTCTCTCTCTCTCTCTCTCTTTTATTAGCCATATTAGAAAAGCTGCCGTGAGCAAACCAAATAGAAAATAAATTAAATATACATACATTATACACATACATACATACATACTAACTTTTGAGCCTGTGAAAACACTAGAGGGTCAATCAGTCGAAGACCACATTACTGTAATCATTACAGAAGATGTTGCGCTTAATGCTATCATTCCCTGGCACTCCAAATATATTGAGAAGAGACTATTTATTTAAAAAAAAAGACCTTATGGAAATTGATGCACAAAACAGACAAGAGATGGAGAAGCAGCTGAGAGAGTAACAAAGATTTGATACATAACTTTCTCCCAAAGTGAAAGACTTCCAGAACGCCAGCAATTAAGATCCGGTTCAATTTGATGAATTTTAGGAGGAATTTCAGATCGTAGAGAGCTTTTGTGTCAAAGAAAAGGTAATGCAAAGAGTTTTAAAGTACAGCTTTCCCACCTCAAGCTTGAATTTTCGAATGGATGGAACATGCTTCCCTTTAAACGTCCAATATGAATTGCTCCGATTTGATAAATTAACGTTACAACCCGAGCAAAATGCAAATTTATCAAGTATATTGAAAAGAGATGAAATGACACCAATCTCCCTGTAAAAACAAGTACTCTATCATCAGCAAGTCAACCAATTTTCTTTTCAAAGTCTCTCACTTTACTCCCTTTTATCTTTCATTATCAAGAGTAATTGCCTAAATTTCAATAGCGAACAATGAACAAAAAAGGTGAGATTGTGGCAACCCTGAAAAATGTCCCCCCACGAGACATTAATCGGACTGCTAAGAAAACCATTATTATGACAAGCTCTTCCTAGAGTTAAAGAAGATTTCATCCACCGAATAAAATATTGAAACGATTACCTGAAGAGAAAATCGTGCTCACACTCTCGACTGCTTTTTTCAATTCCAATAAAATAATTGAACCAGGGATATCCTTTGCTTCTGAAAATCAATTAAACCAATGATTGTACGAATATTACAACCGATTTCCTACCTTTCATTTTGATTCTTCATCGATAAGAGCATTGAGGAAAAAGTTTTTAGGCAATTTGCCCTAGTTTTTTGCATAAATTTATAAATCGGTAGTAAACAAGAGATAATTCTTAACAAATAGAGGATCTTTAGCCTTTTTTGGAAAGGACGGTGATTTACTTTGTTCTCTGAAAAAGCGACAAGACACCTTGATCAAAAGTAAAAATTAAAAGACCGACTAAAATACCAGCAATACCTTGAAAACTCTACAGGGAGCCCATCAAGACTATGAGATTTTGTTGAGACTCATGGATTTCAGGTCACTAGAAGTTCAGCCTTTGAAATTGGCTATTAAGAACACATTATTTTCTGCTGAAAGTTTAGGGATTCATTGATCAGAAAAGATAGATTACAACGTATTGGGAGATCTGGAAACTCTTTTCGCCACGCTCCACCCACCTAAGTCTCGATCTAACGACCCCTAACGACAAGACCCGCTGTTTCCTGATCAATACTGGTGTTCAAATCACGTTCTAAGCTTCTTAGTTGTTAACCAAGGTTTTCGCCAAAGACTAGAATGTCATTATTATCGGATCAATATCGGAAATGTCACGTCTTAAAATCAATTACTTCGGCATGTGAACGACATATTTAGCATGGTTTGTTCTTCCTGTTTAGAATTTTGAATGCATTGATATAAAACATTTCTAATCTTTCCAAAATACTTTAGGATTAGGATTTGCCTGGGATCTACTGTGAATACGGATATAAGGGTATCTTTGTCCTGAAAATCATATGACTTATTTTAATTACTTTGACAGGTTGTTATGGCCCCCCCCTTCCATGGAAAAATTTTGAACTTTCAAACCCTGAAAATTGGTTTATCGGACAAATATTGATACTGCGGCACTAAATCTGTAATTAAATGTGAAAACAAATGGGTGACACTTCTTGGTGAGATTCCAAATTGGTGGAGGTTTATCAATCTGTGTTTAGAACTATTGACCCAAAATTTCAATATTTCCAATTTAGTAGTCCACTTTCTTATCTCGACAAATACCTTCCTCCATGAAAATAGGCAAAACATTTGGGATAAATACACCATTGTAGAGAATAATCCGGTCGCTCCATCGGCCTATATTTGGAAGGTAATAGAGTTAAAAGCTTCCTGGAAGATAATTTGTGTAATTGGTTAAGTACTTCGGCCGCCCACAAATCTACTTTACTTTTTCGACAACTCAGAACTTTCCGTCTTCGACCTTTATACTTTGCTTTTTCATTTCTCATTCCCGAAAGCTGTAACTAGATTTGAGGTGTAAATGGTAGGTATTACTATGTACATATTGCTATATTATTTTATAAAAACTAGCAAGTTCATCATGCGTCACAAACAAATGGCCACAGTTCATTTGCGATAAATCGCAATATCTTTCGCAAAGTTCATTTGTGATAAATCATACAGAGATCTCATTGTGGATATTGTGTTTCTGACTTATATTTAGCAAAAGTTAATTGTGAAAAGGTTAATTTTAATGATTTCCTTGCTCGCACATTCGTTGGATGTTGGCGGATAAGCAGGAATGGATTTCTAGGCCAAGAATTTTAGTTTTAACGTGGAAATTTCTGGGAACAAGCTGAAAATGTCAGGATGGGTGGCAGAATTGTGTCTAGAATTAACATACTAAAAGTCCCTAAATCCTCTTGTGCTTTTTCAGAAATAAGGGGGAAACGTACAGGGGTAAAAATTACAAAATATTAGAATTGCCCGTACATGTGTTCCAACATTTTTGTCATGTCCCAAGGATCAATAAAAGGTATAAGTTTGCCCTATCTACAACCTGTAGTTTAAGTACTCCAGACCTAAATCATTCAAGTCATCCTGGGGTAAATATTCAAAATATCCCATTTCATTGAAACCATATTTCAATTACTCGTAGAGTCATATTAAACAGAAAATGTTCATTCAAGTCACCTACATGGATCCAATATTGACATATAAGAGCGAAAGCAGTGACCCCGATATATCCCGTAGAACCCCATCACACTTTGCCCTGTAATTTTGCAATATGACCGATCACCTGTTTAAATGTTCATATTGGTGTTCATGTACCACTAGATGAAGAATTTGACACATCTTTCAGAAGAATCCGAACCATTCTGACATTTACGCCCAGGATGACCTTGAGCCTTTTTTTACCATATATTTATTAAACTACAAGCCATAGATAGGGCAAACTATACCTTTTTTTATCCTTGGGACATGACAAAAATGTTGGAACACTTTAAGGACAATTGAAATATTTCGTAATTTTACCCCTGTACAAACTTTGGCCCCCTTATTTCTGAAATGCACAAAGAGGTTTTTGGGGCTTTTAGTATATTATTCTAAACACATTTCTGCACCATTCCTGACATTTTCAGCTTGTTATCAGACATTTCCACCCTTTCCATGTTATTTTATTAATACTCTTGTCCTATTCCCCAGTATGTAATTTTTAAGTGGCTCAATATTTTCACATTTGGTAATACTTAAGACTTTTCCATATGAACATGTTGAAAGTTAACCTCCGAGTGTCTACCCCCATTCTTACAGTAATTCATATTGGCTTATTCATGATATCAAAATACGCATTTCTATATCTGTACCAAGTCCTCCTGGACACATACATCATTATAAATCTATGTAATAACCACCAAATCGCGGGTATAGACCCTCCGGGGGGTATTAATTTTTGTACTAAAAATATAGAGTAATAGGCTATCCTATCTGATAAGTGAGTTCTAAAAGTTCTTCAATATAACGATGGCCTGAAAAGATTTAAACTAATATAATGATGGTTGTTCGTTAATGGGATAATGGATTTCATCTTTAGCTTACTAATAAGTGAAATCCAATACAAATTCTTAGCAAAAAGCCACAACAATGAGGTACAAGTGAAATAGAATTATCTGCATCAAAGAGTGCACCACCAAGGAAAGTCAAAAACAGAATGAAAAACAACCATTGGGAAATCAAAACTTTCAAGAAGATTCCATACATCACAATTTTATTCCCGAAAGGTTTTCCTGTAAAAAAACCTTGGCCCAACTAACATTGAAACAACAAACGATAGGGTAAATTTTTCTGGGGGCATATAAAATATCAACGGTAAATACAAAGTCAAAAAAGTAAAGGCCAAAACTAAAATAGGTTTACCAGTTCTTCCATTTAATCAATTCCGATATGATAAATATTTCCGTGAAGCAACTCAAAGAGTTTTCGAAGACGAAGCTTGACAAGACCGTCCACAAGTATTAATATAATACAACTACTCAATGCGTTTGGGAAGTACTTGAAAAGTAATGAGATGATAATTCCAAGCCAGAAGTATTATACGCGAAGATAATACAGATGGAACATCAACATACAGTCCATCGAAATTTTACACAGAGAAAAAAAACTGTACTTAAAGGCACTATCAGTAATTTGCTAAATCAGAAAATCGAAAAAATCATCAAAAATCAGAATTTCGCATGTTTGTAACAAGTACAAGTATCTTAACATACCCTGCAAATGATAAGACCAGAAGCAACCTAATAAGGACAAAATCGGACAATTTAGTCATTACTGTCCGTACGGACACTTTCTACTACACGTAATTCAATGCGGATTCGTATCTTTGAACACTGCCGTTTTCTTCATTTTCTGGCAATTCTTCAGTCGGAAAAGGTATTTTATGATGATTCTACAGTCTTATCCTTCGCCTTTAAGCTTTTCCTGCAAATTTCAAATATTTTTACTCTTTTGGGGTGAAATCCCTGATGTGTCTTTAATACAGATGAGATTAATTTGGGTGAACAAACATTGCACATTCTGGAAAATAAGACAACGTTGTGCAGAATGGGTGAGATGGAAGGTAATATCAATGTATACGAATAATATGGAAAAGTGTGTTTCATTCGCTTTTAAAAGGGAAAAAATAGCTAGTATTCAAAGATAGTATGCAATCCTTGCTTATGTCGCTAGATAAATTTGGTTAGTCAAATAGAAAAAGAAAAAAAAAGGGAAAAAAAAAAAAAAACAGAAAGAAAAAAAAAAGCACCATTCAGCTACCAAAATGGGCCCGAACTGATAAAGATCCATTTGCATTACTCCTATACAGGTTTGATGAGCTGAACGACCACAGTTGAAGCCTTTTTACTGCAGTTACAGGCTCATAATTCCCTCACAATCGCTTACACATTATGCAAATAAAGCATACAGGAAAATATCGCTTTGCTACAGTACCCATAGACCTTAAAGAAATTCCCATACCATCTTACGTTCTTATGCTGCCCATTGCCAGCTGAATCTCTTTGTATCCCTCTCATCATCATCCAAGATCCACATCTTGCCTATCCTGAACCCTCCTTACACTTTCCAACCTTTGTTTCATTTCAGACATTAAAACTGTCATTTTTGTTCTTCCCGCGAGCATCGTTGCTTAATCCTTTCATTTCCACAGATACCAAATTGCACAGTTGTGTCTGAAGTATACCAGTCTCTCACTGAAGGAGTCAAAATTGACCAGCGATGCTCCTCTCTTCCACAAACCTTTTCGGGTGAAGTCCATTTTCTGCAGAGAAATAGAAATCTTTAGCCTTTTCTACTACTTGGTTTAGCTCAGTCAAGCCTTGTCCAACACACTGGCAACTGTACTGGTGGCTCCTGTGTTGCAGCTCAAGATTCTTTTCGCGTTCATCTCGCATATCCGTGAGAACCTCCCGCTGGTTGTAGACCATATGAATTCTATCTGACAACGCTGCTCCTGACTTGAAATTCCTTGACTTTCTTCGATGAAATCGTGGTACCATCTTTGCTAAAGCAACGATGTCCATGGCTAACCCTACAAAATCCATGGGCTTCCATCTCATTTGTTAAGTCAACAAAAAGTTTAATTTTGGCACATATCAGCTAACCCTCGCGCAGCGTGTGGATACAGATGCGGCCAAAACTATTGATATTGCCTGCAGAGACGAGCTTGTTCCAGCGTCAGAGTGCACTGGAGAGCGAGTTCCAATCCCCCATGGTGATGCTTTGCTGAAATGTAACTACGGTTCGAGTACTGGATTTATTTTAATTTCAGGATCTAGACTAACAACACCCATGATTTGTGAAAAGCAGTTCTGTGAACGTCTATATATGACTTGACTGGCAAGCGACTGGAGTTGCCTTCGACTTCCGTTTTATGGTTTCAAAACTTTGTTTCACCTTCAGTCTCAACGTAGTCTCGGGTAACTTGTGGGATGCAGGCCGTAAAGCATACCTAAACCATGCAATACGCTTGCTACAGCAAATAAGCTCAAATATCATATTGTACAGTGTACATTGTTTTGCTTTCCAACCCACATGAATATTTGAATACTTAATAAATGATTCACATGTGAAAATGCGTAGGTATACAAGGTGACCCAATAAAAACTTCACCCAAAATGAAAGTGATATTTGTCCACTTTCTGTAAATTAATATCTATGGATTTTATTTTATCATAAAGAATGGGTAGTAGAGCATCTGAAGTACCTGATTTTTTGTTCATTTTGGTTGAGTGGTTCTCAAGATATGATCCACTGAACAATAAGAAAAAAAAAAAAAAAAAAAATCTGCGGAGCATCATTTTTCTTAGGCATAGTTGAACACAATTGCACCATCAAAGGTAATTTATCTTAATGGTCTTACCTTTAGTTTCTATCTTCCACATGTCCTCCCTGATTTGCGATGCACTTGGTAGCCCTGGAGTGCATATGCGGCAGCATTCAAATTTCCATCCATAAAAATGGGCCCAATTAGGTTATATTGTTACCTGTAACAGCTGCCTGCTAAAACTGCAACTTTCCTACGATCATTAGGTCTGTCGTAGACAAATTCATTGAGAGGGTTCCCATTTGGCGCATACTCTCTCACATTTTGAGAGTTCATTGAGCCAGTCATTGTAAAATTGGCCTCATCAACAACAACAACAAATTCTCTTAAGAAGCGCCGTGGTCTGTTGATTAGCCAATTGCAAAACGCCAGCCTACGTTGAGGATCACTTGCATCCAAATTATGGCGTCTCACAATTTTTTATGGATGCAAATTGATGCCATCACTAACGATGCGTTGAAATGATGATCTGGAGACATTTGCGACACGGTTTCTCCTTATGCTTGCGCGTGGGTTGCTGTGAAGCTCCTGTCTTACAGCTTGAATGTTCGCAGGTGTTCTGGCGCTCCTAGGCAGTCCACTTCGTCCTTTGTTGCCATTTTCCAAAGTTCCCTCTGCTTCAAACAGTTTTCTCATGTTACAAATAGCAGGATTGGTTGGTACTCTCACTCCAGGAAACCTGTTTGGCCATTGCCGTTACACAGCTACATAGCTACCAGTTTGGTAGTAAATTTTAACCGCGAAGGCTCGTTGTTGTGGCGTAAATTGAGATACCATTACTATGAGAATGTTTAAATTTCTCGTTCAAAAAAGATATCTGGCTTTGAAAATCCTGCCCTGACACAAGACAGGAAGCTGGTATTTAGCACAACTGCATGCTATGATTTCAGATTTGAAAAGCCCGGTTGCCAAAACAATTGATGTGTACTTATCATTCCATTATGAAATACCCATGGACAAGTCTGTTTTGCTGACTCATTGTTCGTTGGACCATATTTTGAAAACCACTCACCCAAAATGAATAATTTTTCCAGGCAAGATGCTCAATTACCCATTCTTTATGATAAAATAAAACCCACCGATATCAAATTACAAAAAGTGGACAAATATCACTTTCATTTTGGGTAAAGTTTTTACTGGGTCACCCTGTATATGTGCACTTGTGTTTTATGGTGTAGTGTATGTCAATATTTATTCCTCTATTCAGGGTAAAAATTCAGATCCGTGGATTGACTCTGATATATCAACTTAGTAAAGAAAAAGGAACGTGCGTGGATTAAATTTACGCGCCAGAAAAAATATCTTCTATGACAAAATTTCGTAGCCTTCGCAAGCGGTCAAAAATCCTCATTAAACAAGGGAGAGCCATACTTCCGGTTTTGTCGAAAATTTGTGAAAAAGTTGTCTCTTCACAACTTCATGAGTTCCTCGGTGATAAAATTTATAGCTACCAATCAGGTTTTAGATCCTTGCATAGCACATCAACAGCTCTGCTAAATGTCACTGATGACTGGTATGGTGCTATAGATAGTGGTAATTTTGTGGGTCTGGTCATGTTGGATCTTAAGAAAGCTTTCGACACCGTCAATCATAACATTCTTGTAGATCAGCTTAAAGGTTATAATTTAGATGACAATTGTATTACATGGTTTAAGAATTACCTGGAAATAGGACACATTGTACCAATATTAAAGGTTTCACGTCAAAAGAAGCCATCTGTCGTTGTGGTATCCCGCAAGGATCAATATTAGGTCCCCTCTTATTTATCATTTATATTAATGATCTCCCCAAATATGTTTCAAAAGATACCACCGTAAGCATGTATGCGGATACGTGCAAGTACACCATTTGTAAAGACGTTGACGAAAACTTAATCGTATCTACATAATTATCTTTTGTAAAGTTTAGGCAAATGGCTGCACGTCATAAGTTGAGCCTTTAAGGCAACAAAATAACTTCCCTATTCTTGGTTCCAGACAGAAACTGGCTAAAATTAACGATCCTGACATCAATGTTAATATTATGGTATCAAAACTCAAGCGTGTGAATGCTTGCAATCACCTTGGTATTAAGAATGATGAAAACCTTTCTGGAACGACCATTTTCAGCATTAAGAATAGTCTTGTATTATATGCTTAACAAGCCAGCATTATGTTCCTTTGCACACATCAAAATGCTATACAATGCAGTCTTTCTTTCCCCTCATTTTGATTACTGTTTATGACACTATATGGGGGACATGTAATTTAACTCCAACAAAAAGTTCAGAAGTTGCAGAACAGGGCTGCAAAATTTATTATCGGGGGTTCAAGAATATGACTCAAGTACTGCCGGCTTTAAGTGCACTTAACTGGTGGAACTTGAAAACGGTGTAATTTCTATCTTGCCTTAACTATGTTCAGAATCATTAATAATCAAGTGCCCAATTAACCTTCTCAATATATTTCCATGTTAAAGAGTCTGGCTATGATTTACGGGGATACAAGAATCTTATCATCCCGAAGCCCAAAACCGAACTTAAAAGAATCGATTTCAATATGGGGCGCTTATTTATTGAAGGCTCTTTCTGATACACTGAAATTTGCGTGCAACTTTCTCAATTCAAAGCGAAATATCACACCGTTTGCAATTGATCCGTCATGTTACTGCAACGCTGTTTTATGGAATTTTAGTTTTTTTGTATTATTAGTCTGTACATATCATAATTCGTTTTATATTGATAGTTTTTCACCATTTGTGTATTTTATCTTTATTGTCCCCTAATCAGTATTTTAATATTTATCTGTATATCCGGTAACTTTTTAAAACCAATCTTGTTTATGATTTTTTGTTGTGGTTCATTTTCGGGTGACAAACTTTAGGTAACGGTGCACTAGCGATTTCACATTATAGGTGTCCCTAAAAAAATCGAAAGGACTTGATTTTTTGCCCTGATGTAAAAGCTTTTTATCAAAAACACCCCATCAAAAAGGATTAACCTGAGACTGTTTCTATTGTACAGACAATTGTGAAATTTCCAATTTCGTATAGGAGCAGAACGAGAAATTCAGACTAGGTTTTCTATTGAACTATAAGCAAAAAAATCAAAAATCACCTTTTTAAAAAAGACATTTCGACTATACCAAATACAAGGTAGAAGTCTATTGAGTGTCTGATCTATTAAATTACTATATGACACAAGATGTGGGTGCTCAAAGATCTCTCGTTGCACCTTTTAAATTTATATGTAATTTTGGTGTTGGTGTTCTTGTGTACCAATTACCGGCATCAGGGGAAGAACAAACTTTGTGAAATTATTCTTACCGTATCGAAATAAAGTTTGAAATGAAATGAAATGAGATTACTTAGATGATGTTAATTCGTCACTGAACGGCAATCCAAAGTGTTTTTCTGGTCCTTTTCCAAAATTAAAGTCCCCCAGAGTATATTTTTTTAATGAAGTAAATGGTGACACCCCCATAAAACAGGCTACTCTTTTTAATGAGACTTTCGCAGTGTGTTTAGAGAAAAACAACCAATGTTTACTGGTCTTCTTATCGTGTCCAAACACTGTGTCTCAAACATGAATCCACCAGATATGGGCACAAGATCCGGCTGCCCCACCGAACTCCGCAGGATCCTGCCCGTGCCTCGCGCCGCTCCAGCAATGGGCAGACCAAGAGATGTCCATTGTCTGTGGTTGCTGCTCCACAACCAAGTTTTCTGCTCCCAAATACCTGATGAGGGCATCCCGCCCTAAGCCACGAGGGAGTCAGCCCCAGGCGGGAGGTGCCCACCAGGTTCATACCGATAGATGTACTGGTGATGGCAAATCTTTCTTTCCACAAGGCGACCTGTCTTAAACCCCTTAGAGAATGTTTCAAGAGGTTGGACTTTGCTTAAGAAACTCTTCGGGACCTGGGCGGACGGCAGCAGGATCTGTTACAGACATAGGGGTGCTTCACATTAGATACTTGGCAGCTTACGCTACGCTTCAAGGAAGTTGTGGAGCAATTAGTAGTTTTTTATGCTTGTCAGTTCATTAAAAGTTTTTTTGGGCCGTGTCGACGTTCCCATTCGTTCGCGAGAGGTTGTATCTTTACCCAATCAGTTTAATAGAAATTCCAAGTCACGAGCTCGGATAAGATTAAGGCCATAATAAAAAGGTCCCTTTCGCACGAAGAAAATATCCAAAGACAAATGCCAATGAATACATTCCAAACATCAAACTTCAACAAACTCTAAAGTCACTTCAACGTAAGAAATGATACGAGTAAGAATTACTCACCCAAGTTCTTTACGTCAATAAGGAATACTAGAAAAAAAAATCTGACACGTTTACATGTATTATCTTGTCCAGAAATAATATTTGGACAGTTTGGTTCAATCATTTAAGTAGTTTAGAGTTTATGTCACTCATAACAAACAACAAATTTACGTGGCCTAATCCTCCTCTTCACCCAGCCGATGTTCATGACACTTTAACCGTTCTTTGATTGACGCGCAAACAAAGGAATCGATAGCGGTCTCACACTTTACGACATCTATTCAATGAATCTGATTATGAAGCCTGTATAGTCGATACAAAAAGGTTAATGTAAAATGGGTTAAAGCCTCATATTCTGTGAACAAAGTTGAGAATTCAGCTGTAGTTTTTTATCTAAACAATCCCCCTCCAAGCATTCTTACCATCGACAATATGCGCTTACTGACAGGAATAAAAAATCAGCTAGCTAGGATGGATAAGTTTTCCGTTGGTGTTGGACGGAGGAACCGCTGATAAGCCGGCAGGAGGCATTTAATGCTGAATCAAGCTTTTGGCATGGGTCAATCTCTCCCATACAGGGCAGGCATACTCTGCACACGAATAGCCCCACAGGGCAAGCACAGTCGGGCCCGGGCATTGGCGAGAATCCATCTTGTTGCCAGTGAGGCCCGTTCAAGATGCCACCATTTAATGATAATTAATCTCAAATGTGACCCCTGCGGCCCTGGATGCGTGAACATTACTCCACTCCCCGCACCTCCCGATGTGGGTCCCCACAGAGGAGTGCGTAGCAGGGTAGTTAGAGAGGAAAGGGTTGGAAAGAGAGTGGGTTTAGGGGTTTTTAGGGGGTTCAGGGGTTATCACAAGTGGTCAAGAGGGGGGTGGCCAACTCCAGATCCGGTAACTTAAGGGACGTTTGGTTTCACGGTTGCTGTAGATGGAAGACACACACCTGTGAGAGGGTTGCACGTAGGGGTTTTCCTCATAATAAGGGTGAGGCCCATCCAAAGCCCGAGAGTCTCTCCTCAACAACCGCGAAGTCGGCATCCTGTGCGCCAACTCCAAGACCGTCTGCACAATAAAACGACAGGTTCTTGCACTCCTAGGTTGGTCGTTAGATGTTGAACAGGAGACATGAGAGCACACTCACACTCCTTGTTGTATATAGACCATTCTTGAGCCTAGCTCCCGCGGCTCTTCTTCGCTCCTAGCTGAACAAAGAACATGTTTACTGGTGCTTTTCAATGATAACATTTTTTGTATTCAGCTTACTTTACTGCTGTATACAATGTGTCTCTGAGCTCTGTTGATCCAGGCAAAGCAAAAGCAGGTTCAATACAACTTATGCAAATCTGATATTTAAACAAGTTACTTGTGGTGTTCCACAGGACGTCTATTCTCGGTCCGTTATTATTTATCTTGTATATGAACGATATCATTAATCGTCATCATTTTTAATTTTGTAGTGTATGCAGATACACAACAATATTGTATTCTCACAAAGACTTGAGATAGTAAAATACAAATGGTGAATAGGAACTCCAAAAAGTAGGAACTGGGAAAGCAAACAAGCTATCATTAATGTAGCAAAATAACTATATGAACATGGGTAACACCACAAAAACCTTTAATTAAAAGCAATTCAAGTGTATTGATGGCAAGTCTCTCCAGACAAAATAAGGTGACGTTCTTACGAAATTATTGATGAGAAGTTGTCATTTAAGTATCCCAACATTGGAGCGAGTTATTCTAATAATATTTCAAGTAATGTTGGTCTCCTATAAGCGAATATTTGCCATAAAAATATTTTACTTAGTATTTATTGCTCAATGTTATACCTGATATATTCGTATATGCGGATTCTTGCATGGGGAAGTACTTATCAAATATATTGGATAGTACTCAAATTGCACAAAAACGGAGACGGTAAGAAATATTCAATATTCTATTTTTTAGTGAGCTCTCCATACTAGCCCATTGTTGTAGTAATCTGAAAATTCCTTACTGTGTATGATCTCTACAAATATAATCTTGCCATATTTATATTCAGTTACTATGAATAACCTACCATCTGATTTAATGATTACTTCCAAAAAACATCCAATCGTTATTCTATGAGAAATGCTGACAATTATTTAAACTTGTCAAAAGCAAAACCGAATTTGCATCCAAATCAGTTAGATCACAGGTCCTAAGGTATTATGGAATAAGTTAATACTGATTTGAAAACACAAAAACAGCTAGGATTCAAATCTAAGTTAAAAGACGTATAATAATTTGTTATGAGTAAGCTTCATTGTTCTGCGCCAATGTTCTATAGGACACTGCTGGTATTCAGATATGGATCTTGTTTAGTCTTGATAATTTCCCTTTGGTAATAAGGGGTCACTCACTCTGGCCGTTATGGCCTTTCGAGGAAAAGGTGACACCTTCCACCTTGCCTTCAATTGTAGTGTAATATTCACAAGAACTATGTATTGTATGTAATTTAATTAGCCATGGTAAATAAATAAATGTCAATTTAGCATTTTAGCTATGAATTACGCCTTCCCTTCTTGCCATCTTAAACTCAGCCTTCTCCAAGGCAAAATTCCATCTGACTGGCCTGGAGAGAGATAATGTTACTCCTGGTTTTATAAAAAAGGGAGGAAAAAGCTGTTAAATACGTCCGAATCATGTTTTCCCTGGTCTCAAAGTCCTTGAGCGCCCTTGAGTGTGGTATACATAATTGCATATTTATCGATTCACTCAATCTCATATATCTGATTTTCAGCATGGATTCATTGTCTCATTGTCCGTGTATTACACAATTTGTTAATTCATTCCATGATTTGGTATAATTATGATACAGGGTTGGACGCCGACGCTTTGTCATGGGACTCTCAAAATACCTTGGTACGAGCAACCATTCTAAGTTGATTGGAAACTTACAGGGTCTTAGCCAGGGGGTCGCAACCCCCCCCAAAATGGCAAGTCCTCTTTATCATTGGTAAAGGTCCGCTTCATCCTGCCATCCGGCAGAAGTTGCCGCTGTTAAAAAGCTGTTGTTTTAAGGGTGTTGTGCATGAATATATCTACATACGTATATAATATGTTGGAAGTGAATAAGCCAAGGTCAATTTACTATTGCCATACACGACACTAGTGTCTGGAGGATGATGTTTTGCTATCGGTCCCTCCTCCCGCACCCCACCCACCACCCCCCCCCCCAGCCCCCAGTCTTAGATTTTGGATACGTACAGTTAAAAAATTTGGATTGATCGCCAGCAGCACCTTAAAAAATTGGTCTATATAATACACGTGTGTGCTACATTCAGCAAATTCTGTGTTCCCATCGCGAGGTCCACTTATGACCAAGCAGCCAAAAACGTCCCCAATTAAATTCCGGCTACAGGCCTGGAACTTAGCTTAGATTGGCTTCGGTGGTCCACTTCTCGCCTGGTTTAACAATTGTTTGGGGGGCAGCAGAGTCAGAGCGTGGTTATTCCATGGTGCCTCAGTCAGACTGATTACCAGTCATATCCGGAATCCTCAAGGGTCAATTCTTGGCCTCCTGCTCTTTGTCAGTGTTTATCACGGATCTTCCTTCTTGGGTTTCGCCTCCAACCAAAATAGTCCTTTTGCCGATGACGCCAAAGTTTATAGAACCCTTGCCACCAATGAAGACCAAATCTATCTGCATCGGACCTCAACATTCCATTCAAGTGGAGCCAAACATGGTATTTAGATTTTAATGCTACTAATTTGCACTACGTTGATCACCCATACTCTCACACAAAGGGGGTTGAAAATTGGCGCCGAAACTTTAAAGTGGGCGTTTGGAGTGAAGGCTAATTCTATCAAGATGAAACTTTATATACTTAAATTGGGTCATCCCTTTAATTAGCATTTGACCTCAAAATCTAATCGGGTTCAGAACACATGGCTATGTATCCACTATGCGCCTTACTGTTGGATCTAGAGATAACTTGCTCAAGCTCACAAGGTTTTTACACTCTAAACGACAGAATGGACCGACAGATAGACAGACAGACGACAGAAAGGTGATGATTAACAAGGTCTCTTCCAGACACAGGTAAGGTGAGTACAACAAATTAAGCTTGTTTCCATCAAAAAATTAAGTAAAACCACAGAACGAGGATCATCTTGAAATAACCACTCGCTCCATGATTTGTAATGGGTTGGTATACAGTAATATTTATTACACCAAAAAATTAAATCTTATATGTAGATAGAATACGTATATTTGTATTTATGTAGAATTCTCTACATACACATATTATTGATATAAAAAAAATGCTGTAAGAAATATGATTGCTCAGAGATTACCACTTATCTTTTCATGAGGATGTAATGACACTTTGTCACCAAAGTTAGTAATTTTATCAAAATATGAATGTAATTTAAACAGTATTCAATAAACTCATACCTTCGTAAGACCATAAGGCAAGAAGTAATTTCATCACTAAACACAGTATTTTGCTGCATGTTACAGATGCTCATTTGTGGCATTTTTTTTGCATTCACATTCACTGTCGAAAGCATATGGCATCACTCCCTTAAGTTCTAGCCAAGACGAAGAATAGATTACAGGTACGTGGCCAAGTACCAAAAATAAACAGGTTTAAGCATTGGTTTTTTTTTTTAAAGGACAGAGAAGGGTTTTTATTTTTTTGATCAAAAAATAGGTGGGAAAATCACTATCTTTACCATATAAACTTGCATACATTGTGGTGGCTGCACTGCCTTTTATATGTTCTACTTAAGCCTTCGGCCAGGTAGGGTAGATCCATATAATGATCGCAGAACCGTTTTTTAACAGTTGGTTCTTGTACATTAATAAATCTGTACGAAACATCTGAACCTCTTGAAGCATTACTTACTACAGTCATGACGGGAAGATTAATAAATAGTAAAAAAACCTGCAAGCAGCCTAAAAAAAAAGTGGAAGGGGACTCAATATTTTTACTTGACCTTACCAAGTGCACTTTAAAATTTTCCGCAATTTGAAGGTAGGGAATTTTTTTAAAAATAATTATTAGATAAAATAAATATAACAGCATTACATATAGTGAAAACAATTTATAAAGTTACTATGTCCAATCAAAACTGGGAGACAATCTACTTTCGTTCTAGCTGTACAATAACATATTGTCATAATCCACCTTGTACCTGGCAAGATTTTGGCAAAGGTTTTGAAAAATAAAACAAGCCAGAAGTTGTCATTTTATCATGCGAGGTGTTTAAAGATATGAGTATGAACTGAAATCAATGTGTGAATAGTGAATTATAGTATGTAAGATTTGGATGGCTAAAGGTGCAGTTTGTGATACTAGCATCTCATTTTTGTTTATGGTTCATTACCATATCCATTGAGAAAAGCTATTTTCAAAATTTCCGTTGAATTTGAGGCGTGCGTTTTGATGTTATTACATGTAGCAAATGTTTGTATTCTGGCGACCCATAAGCTACCTTGTGTTAATTCTGTTTACGGACAGAAAATACAAAATACGAATTTCTTCCAAAATAGATAGATTTGAGCGTAAAATTAAGCACACATGCTATAGCTAGGCCAACGGTTTTTTGTAGATAATATTAACATTCTTAACTATTTTATGCAACTGGGGGAATGAGGTGTGGATCATTAAAATGCCTGTTAAGCTTGATAACAAATACCCAGAGCCTCAATATATCAGCAAGTGACGCAACTCAAAGATGAGCCTGATATTTTCATGGCAAGGTGAAATTATGTCATCAACTAAACCATCCAATATCTTATTATCGATGCAAGAAGAAGTGGACACGAAAAATTATTTCTAAAATGATTTTCAAACAATACAATGAAAGTAATAACTTTCAAAAAAGTTGTGTGACCAAGCGTCAATCTCTTTTGCGTATTGTTTTAGTGTTTGGGTGAGTATACACTAAGTTTCTGATGTATACGAATTATGTCATTGTGCATAGCTAGTACCAAAGTGAAAACAGGCAAAATTGTCTTTATCGTTGTCCAAATATGCACTGTCTATAATAACCCAAATTACCAGTAATTTTAATTATTATGCATCTGTGGTTCAATACCACGTGCCGATTAGCGCGTACCCGCCCAACCTGCACAATACGCAAATAGATTGGGCATTCGGGGTCATGCAACTCGTCAACAATTACTGGGGTTTGTTATAAGTTTTTAGCCATTTTTAACTATTTTTTGTCACGTCAGCTTCTTCTTGCATTAATATATTGATGACCCTTTTTTCAGCTGATAACAGAAAATATCGCCTCGCCAAGAAAATATCAGGCTCGTCTTCGACTCGCCCGATATTTGATCTAGGCTCGGGCTAGATTTTCTGTTATCAACCTCACCATCCAATATTGATAAATGTGAGTATATGAAATCATAAGGTTTTATTTGCAAGAGATTGCAACTTTCAGTGTTCCAATTCCCAAAATTTCACTACAACTAGATTTGCCATTACAAAAATTAATGTTATAACACATGATTAGGAGGCCACTGAGTCCTGCAATCATGTTAGAATCATTTTTATATGAACACTACTTCTACTTCTAAAATAGGTTTATTAGAAATCACTCACCCCACCCTAATGCAAGCCCTTCAAGAATACCAAGTGCCTACCGGTCCGCCTAATGAATCTGTGCCAACCATTTTACACTGACTCTTGTATCACATCAAGAGTCAGTGCAGAGTTGGCAAAGAGATTATGTAAATTTCAGTCAGCAGTTGTTATTGAGAATTCTCCGCCATGGTGGTCTTACAGTGCGTCGTTCCTATCCGTCTTTGGGACCCCCTGATTTACCCGGAAGTAGTTATCGATATTGATATCAGATGAAAGGCCGTATTTTTCTCATTGTCGGCCTGAACTTGAGCCCTCAAATCCTCTCATTCCAAGATATAAACAAACAACCGCCGTTTAGTGGTTAACAACCATCAATATTAGCACAGTATTGTAAAGGGCTTTGCAACATGCATTATTGCTTATACCATTTAAACCGCAAGTTTTGTTTCCCCGGTACATGATGGGGTGTATGTGTCAGTGCCAGCTCTCATATCAAGTAGAGAACACAATACACATAAATGGAAGACAAGCCCCTTTAAGGAGCAGAGGACTTATTATCCGCACCTTGTGGTCAGGCCACATCTTTCGACTCATGTCCATAGCGGCACCATTCTGATATGTGTGAAATTTCCCATATCGAATCCGTGTGGCGATAAGGAGTTCATTAATTACTTATGAGGAAATCACTACAGCAAAACGTGTATGCGATTTTGTACTCCTTGATAAAATGTCCTAAAAAATGAGGTCATATGATGATCTCCTAAGAACATGATTTTTTGAACTAGAAAAGATTAATTGATATGTTCAAACAGCAATTTAGGTATCTTGTCAGTTTTTATTTGGGTAATAGGTGAATACTCTGTATGTTACATATGCCAGAAATGCTTTTGACAAGCCCGTAAACTAGGATTTTTTTAGGGAGGGGCAATTTTTTCAAAAGGTAGATTTCTCCAATTCACCCCCTCCAAAGGGCAGGCAATTTGGCAAATGTGGACCTTTTTACCGAAATTTTACCTTTGACAAACAAGCATAAAACATAATTATTGAATCGGTCCGCTTTTTGACCTTTTGGGTTCCACCCCACCACCCACTGGTTACTGCCCGCTTTTAGTGGCATGAATATGCACAGCTTTTATTTTCTACAAACTTTCAACTGTTGGCCAGACTTGCACTACCAAATTCCTGATATGGCCCTGAGCTACATTGATTAAAAGGTTTGAAGAATGCCTAATCTTTACTTGCTTTCCATTGGACCTCCAATGTGACGCATCCCATATCTCAGCATCCACATTGAAGGGTGGAATATGGGAATTTTTAATGTTAAATGCATCTCATATTACAACCTCCAATGTGATCCCATATTACAACTTCCAATGCGATAATCCCATATTACAAAACTTCAGACCATGTGAAGCAATCACATATTAGGTGTTGTAAAAAGTGATACATCCCATATTAAAACCTCCTATGTGAAAGCTCACATATAGGGTGTAATAGGTGTACATCCCCACATTAAACACCTCCTATGTGAGCATCACATATGAGGTTGAATAGGTGATACATCCCACAATACAACCTCCCCTGGGAAGAAGCAAATATTAGGTTGTAATAAGTGATACATCCCCACTACAACCCCTAGTGAAGAATCAATATTAGGTTGCTAATAGGGGATACATCCAACATTAAAACTTCCTTAGTGAAGCATCACATATTAGGTTGTAATAAGTGATACATCCCACAATACAACCTCCTATGTGATGTATCACATATTAGGTTGTAATAGGTTGTACATCCCACATACAACTCCTATGTGATGCACGCATAAATAGGTGATACATCCCACACTACACCCTCCTATGTGATGCATCACATATTAGGTTGTAATAGGTGATACATCCCACAATACAACCTCCTATGGAAGCATAACATATTAGGTTGTAATAGGTGATACATCCCACATTACAACCTCCTATTTGAGGCATCACATATTTTAGTTGTAATAGGTGATACATCCAACATTACAACCTCTATGTGATGCATCACATAATATTAGGGATACATCCCACCATTACAACCTCCTTGTGAGCCTCACTATTAGGTTGTATTAAGTGATACATCCCACAATACAACCTCTTAGTTGATTGCATCACATATTAGGTTGTGTAAATAGGTGATACATCCCACAATACAACCTCCTATGTGATGCATCGCCATAATAAGTGATACATCCAACATTACAACCTCCTATGGGATGCATCAAATATTAGGTTGTAATAGGAGGATACATCCCACATACAACCTCCTATGTGAAGCATCACATATTCGTTGTAATAGTTGGATACACCCACCATACAAACATCCGATGTGATGCAGCACATATTAGGTTGTATAGTGATACATCCTACATTACAACCTCCTATGTGAAGCATCACATATTAGGTGATAAGTGATACCATCCCACATTACAACCTTCTATGTGATGCATCGCATAAATAGGGTGATACATCCCACATTACCACCTCCTATGTGATGCATCACCATATTAGGTTGTAATAAGTGAACCCCCAAAACAATTTTTTTTTCCTACATTACAACCTCCTATGTGCTGCATCCATAATATGGTGCATTGATACATCCCACATTACAACCTCCTTAGTGAAGCATCACCATATTAGTTGAATAGGTGATAATCCCACATTAACAAAGCTGCTATTGTGATGATCAAATAAATTAGTAGGTGATACATCCCAATTACAACCTCTAGTGAGCAGCCCATATTAGGGTGTAATAAGTGATACATCCCACATGACAACCTTCCATGTGATGCATGCATAATATAGGTGTTGATTACATCCCCACATTACAAAACCTCCTAGTGATGCACACATATTAGGGTGTAATAGGTGATACATCCCACAATACAACCTCCTATGTGATGTATCACATATTAGGTTGTAATAAGTGATACTCCCACATTACACAACCTCGGTGTGATGCCATCACAATAGGTTGTAATAGGGATACATCCCACATTAAACCCCTATGTGATGATCACATATAGGGTCAATAAGTGTACATCCCCACATTAAAACCTCCTATGTGAAGCATCACATATTAGGTTGTAATAAGTGAACATCCCAACAAAAACTTACAAACCCTCCATTGTGAAGCATCACATATTAGGTTGTAATAGGTGATACATCCCACATTCCAAACCTCTATGTGATGCATCACAATTAGGTTGTTTATAATAAGTTGATAATCCACATACAACCTCTTATGTGATGCATAACAATTAGGTTGTAATAGGTGATACATCCCACATTACACCCCTATGTGATGCATCACGTTTAGGTTGTAATAGGTGATACATCCAACAGTACAACCTTCTATGTGATGCATCAACATAAAATATAGGGTGATTTGATTAAATCCCAAATTACAACCTCCTATGTGATGCATCACATATTAGGTTGAATAGGTGATACATCCCACATTACAACCTCCTATGTGCTGCATCACATATTATAACTTTAAATGTATACTTCCCATATTACACCTCCAATGTGACGCACCCATATTATAGCCTCCAAGTGATACATACCATATTACAACCTTTAATGAGATGCATCCCATATTACAACCTTCCAAATGGCCCCTGGTATCCAAAGAAATGACGCAGGCATGGATCTGAACTAAACATGACAAAAAAAAAAATAGTTTATAATCCAGGATGCAACAACCATACAATGTTCAAAAGTGGAGAATTTTTTGAGGAAATTATGAAAAATGCACACTGGTGTCCGTTTAGGGGAACTGAAATTTTAAGGCAGTTTTAATGTTGTTTAGGGATTTCAACCGGTTACCAGAGTGGTCATAAACAAATTCAACAACGATGCATCCATGCTCGCATATTTTTTTCCCGCGACGGGCGGCTTGAGCCCCCCGAGCGAGGATAAAAATAGGCGGACGCATCGGATTGCAGAGTGTCGATTTGTGATGAACCACTTGTACAGTTTGAATCACTTTCAACAACGAAAATCCTTGTGAAAACTATTAAATATGTTAATAGAGAACATAATCTTCTCACTATAATACGGCAATGTTCCCAGTTCGACAGATATATTTTCCTCGTAAAGATTTTTAGCAAAATCAGTAAAGCAAAGGAATGTTTTGGCCGCTTGGTGCTTTGCAGTTCATTTCACCTGGTACCCATTGCGCGTAATCAGAGTCTAAACGTTACAAACAGCGCGTCGACTTAGCGTACCGCGTAAACGCAATTCCGTGTGAATCTGCATATCAACTGTGGGTGATAAACGAAAAATATCAAACAACAGGACGCTCCTGTACAAGGAGATACGGTGCGTTGTTGAATGCATAATCACAGTTTCCCACGAATTTGATTTTCAAATTTCCTTGTGGTTTCCAGGTCTTTTCAACTCCAAGCAAAATCTTGTGTGATTATTTTTTTTCTGCTCCGCCTTGATCAGTTGTCCCTTTTTAAAAACAATTTACATAAAGTACTGTCCCAAAATGTTGTAAATTCCAGGATTTTTTTAATTTTTTCCATAAAGTCCTCCACTCTTGTAAGTACAGTTAAACCATTAATGTTTTTCAATCCCTACTCACAAGCATTATACATTAATCTCCCTGACTTAAGTTGAATTTATAGGTATGATACACACACATGAAAAGCAAAGTGCAGTTTTAATGTCTTTCACCGAAAATTTCATATAATTAGATTAATTTAAACAAAATTCATGCAATAACTAAGGTCACATCCCTCATATGAAACATCACACCTTAACTAAAAGTTAAGAGTTTATATCCCTCTATAAGATATCAGTTCATTGATTGGTTAAAAGTGCATCACATGACCACAACTAGTTTAGCTATTTGTGAGAAAGAGCGAAGAGAGATCACAGGGAAGGACGCCTAGTTTCCCTCTGACTCCGAGGGAAATAGGCGCCTATGTCCCTCTAGCCTCGATACCTGTGTTATCAGTTCCTTTATCGGTAATTCTTTCGCTGTGGTCAATACACGTTGATGTTAGCAATGAGGATGACAGACTATTACTTGTAGTTCTAATGTATGTGTAGTTCATATTATTCTTGGTCTAAAAGGAATTTGACGCATTGTTGAAGCTATTTCGTCGACCCCGTAGCACAACATGGCTGCGCCCAGCTGCAATAACACCGGAGGAAAACCTTCGGATATAGTGATAATACAAAGAAACTATACGTATAGTTCTGTCAGAGTTTCGAGGAGTTGTGTAAGGATATTAACACCGGTGATTCCCGCTGGGATTTTTTTTTTAATGCCATGATG
>JAMKCH010077552.1:0-18836 GCA_023653785.1 Ophioderma brevispina | reverse complement strand
TTTTGTAATTCCATGTGAGCATAATGCTGTAATTATTCTACTGTCTCGTTGAAGTCCGAAGTTCTGGAAATCAATATACGATTCCAAATTGTGGACAGATAGATAGAAATCGTGGGGATTATCTTGGACTGATTAACTGTGGATTTATTATCGTCAGGGGACTGTAATTTCTCCTTGTGCTTGAACTGCTGGACAAGAAAAAAATTACCTTCAGGACTGAGAAGATTCCTTGGAATATAATACCTGAGGATTTTGTATGAACTTGTGCGCGTCCATTTTGGAAGTCTTTCGCTGTGAGGACATAATCATCGTTGAACTGCAATGCTTTCACCACAGGACACTAGTAACCATAAGTAATCTTAACTATGTGTAATTGTAATTTTGTTTTGACTACCCAATGCTTGACAATCAGTAAAGATCATTACAACTGTTTATTATTATATTTAGATCATTTGTGCACAAGAGGCTCATTTATTTGGGTTTGAAAGGTATTTCTGACCTTAGATTCTCGAGCGTCCATACTAAACAGTACTTAGCAATTTTAGCATGATCAGGAAAGAGTCTTTTTGTTTCTTAACTTTTTGGAACACTTTTTAAATCCATAAGTACTGAATGTGTTCATTTACAGTATAGGCACATTGCAATGCATTATGGGCTTTTTTTTTTTGTTCAAAACACCCTCTGGATTATAATTTACTATTCCCTCTGCTATTAAAAATTGCAATTTAAATGGGCCTGAAGTGGATTCCTTTAATTATATGTAAAACTATGGTGAATAATAATTACTGCAAGCATTGTCCTAAATGTTGAATTGTGTGATTGCTTAAAAACACATTCTCTATGCTGGTATTTAAAATTGGTGTGCGGTGCAAAATGATTTATGGCTAAATAGATCAATATCAAATGCCTAGACGCCTTAGCAGTTGAATCATACACATCTCTCAAGCACACAAAAAATCCAACATGTTTCACACCATCCTATTCACGCCCTTCAAAATGGGTGACCCCGATGATGGTCCCAGTTTCAAATGTGTTTTTCTGTTTCTTCATCATGTAGAAGCATATCACCAAAAAACCGATTACAGATTAAGAGTTCATCGGTCGCTGTTTGGATATAGTGGCTACGGTGCAATCTACATACACGGCAGCGCAGATCCAATCGGATCCAGGTCTCGTATCCAGTTGCGTCTACACGGGCACGGCCAAGCTTGATCCAGATCTGCAACCCGTACATGGTGTGTACACGCTTGGTTTAGTGTCGCTGGCACTTTAAGCGCGTACTTTTAAAGGTTATGCGTAAAGTATTCCTCCATTCCCTCGATCACCAAGGTTACGCGTAGCATTTGTACCTAACACGCTTCAAAGGGGCGTTGTACTTTTGCACTCACTGCGCCGTGTAAATTTCTTAAAAAACGGTCGCCCATGATCTGGATCTGTGATCTTGATCTCGGAGATCTGCATACGGATCTGGTCTGCACTCTGGGTAATTGCCCCACATGTAGAAGCACAATTGGTACCAAATTTGCATGACCAGTGGTGTAAAACTTATAGTGTGGGGTCAACCTGCCTCATGGTCAGCCCCATTGGGGATGTTTTTGTTCATAAAACATCAAAAGGAATATACTTTCTCTGGCTTTAAAATTTCACTGGGGTAAAAAAAATATACAACTTTTAGATAAAATGGCTGAAATGGCTGAACAAACAAGATGCCGCAACATCAACCAGAACGTCTGAGAGGCCATGGACAAAAATAGGAGAATGGGGAAAAAAAGAGGAAAAAGGAGTAAAAATGCAAAAACAGGCTGAAAAAATCCAAGAAGCTAAAAGGTTGGCACAAGAAAATTTCAAAAATCACGGAAACTCCCTCTTAAAAAAAAACGAGGAAATTTCACAACCCCCTGCTTTATGGGGATACATCTTGTATATTTTGAACAGTTTGCAGTTGTTAAATTCATGATTCAATACAGACATGTTTACGCTTGGATAAAAATATTCCATGGGTTTTAAATTGCCACGCTTTTGTTAGAAAGCAAAAGCATAAAAATACACCCCCAATAACTTGTACGTATCATGTCTACAGTATAGAATGTTGTCACAAAATGGGAGGGGATGTTTTATGCACTTAGTATGTTCAGCTAATATGAATGATAGACTGTTGAACCTTGGCATACTAATTACTTATCATGCTCTCTCATACCGATTTAAAATGGTCATCCAGTTAAATTGCACTACATGCACATACAAATTCCTCTTGTGATATACATGGCATACTACTGCATGAACTTTCTAGAATTTCAATACACTCACCCTACATGTACAATAAACATCATTTAGACATTGTAATTTATCAATTTGTGAAGCAGATTGGTATGAAAAATGGTCAGAAAATCAATTTAAATTGGAACAAATATATTCACAAAAATATTGGTATATGTGGTATTTCTCACGCCTAGAAAGCGAGAGGCTCCGGGTTCGAGACCGTGTATTTTTCGTCTTTATTTAGTTCTGTGCTCGCCAGTTTCTCCAAGCTTTTATATAATATTTACCAATTTACTTTCTCGGGTTGTATCATTTACTTGATCCTCGCGTGCATTGAATTGAGTTTCGCTTCGTCATAGATTCTGCTAGGAATCATGATATAGGGCCTCCCATTCTTATAATACAAAAAAATATACATACGGCCGCTTGAAACTCTGAAATAAAGACTTGGATAATACATTTAGTGCTGTTCATGGTATCCACATTAACACAGTCTCTGTGGCTTGTGGTATTTCTCACGCCTAGAAAGCGAGGGACTCCGGGTTCCAGAAGGGACCGGTACTTTTACGTCTTATTTAGTTCTGTGCTCGCATGTTTCTCCGAGCTTTCTATAATATGTTTAAACATAAAAACAAATCAAGGTGTTTTGCAATACACATGTACATGTACAGAAGCCCTATTACATAAACAGTCTACCTATTGCCTACAAAGATTTCAATACATTGATTTAGCAAAAAGTCAATGAGAAAGTGTATAGTGAACTTGATAGGCTTCAATGGAAAGTTAAATTAGCTGTGAAGAAATAAACGCTAATTACTCATTTAGATGGTAACATTCACAGCTGGAGATAGTATTGTTAAGATAAGAGTAAAACCGCAAGCCTACATGTAAATGTCATGAAAGGGTCATTGAGGCAACTTTGAGACTCTACCAACATATTTTTCTGTGTTATCAATTTTAAAGGGGCAAATTTAGCACCTTCTGTTTTGTTAATGTTTCATTAGATATCCTTGAGAAAAGCTTATTTTCAAAATTTCAGTTGATTCTGATTTTGCATTTCAGTGTTATGAGCAAATGTTTGTATCACATTCTTCCAAAGACCACTATAATTATTGTAATTTCTGTCCTTTTTACAGACAGAATATGCAAAATTGTGAATTTCTTGCAGAGACGATCAAATTTACACGTCAGATTGGTCACACATACTATACTTTTATTCAAAAATTTAGAGATTAACCGACATTGTATCGGACATCGGATCGGCGGCCGATTTTGCAAAATCGGCAAAAAATCGGATTGGCAAAAATATGTCAAAGCCTGACGATTCTCGACCGATGTATGGAATAAAAGAAAGGACCAAGTATAATAAGTGTTTTACCAGTTTTAAAGTAGAAACATCGTTTTTTTACTCACATGTCTGCAGCTTTTAAAAAAATTCCAGCCCTGTTTTAAGTTTTGTGTATGCCAGTTATCTCTTTGTGTATGCCAGTTATCTCTTTGTGTATCGCTAGTACTCGCTAGGGTTGGTCGATCTTTAATATATAGGGCAAATCATCGGATCGGATCAGTGGATCGGCCGATACGACAAAAAACGTAGCGGCCATTGGATCAGCAGAGGAAACCCCGGATCGGTTAATCTCTACAAAAATGTCAACTTTTTTTAGGTAAGTCGGGGAGGGGACGAGGTTGTGAATCATGAAATAACCCTTTAAAAAAAATTGCGGTAAGCTACAAAATGACTAAAATGTTTATCAATGTGTTTGGCCAAAAAGCTACAGTATAACTGTTAATATGGCACTTCATGTATATATTTTTATGTTCTTTCCATATCCCTGTCTTAGAAATGTAAATTCAAAACACACAAATGAACCAGACAAATGTGCCTCAATGGGGTCCTAAGATAGTTTTGCACATAAACCATGAAAAACATGCAAAATAAGCTGCTTTACATTACAGTAACCTAAATCTAGCGATCATTCAAACATATGGAGTAAATGGGGTTGAGTGCATGGACAAACCCATTTGGAAAACGATCAAAGTAAACAAGCCAAACAATCAAAAACATGTGTACTGTTTTCTATAACATGCTGCATTTGGCCTATGAGATATAATGGTTTTCACAATGGTGACCCTATTTTTTTCTCCAATTCAACTGACTTTGGAATTCTTATTTGACATGGTTCATATCTTATTACATCATATATTTCAATGTCTAACGTGTTACAATTTCAGCTCCCTTTAAACACAAGCAATTTCAATTTGCAATAATTCTCCCAGCTTTCATAATCACTATGATTTACAATATTCCATCCACCAATGACACAGTGCAGTTGGTTGCACTTGTACATACATTGACATAACTTGACCTTTGTGTGATATGGGTATCATCTATCATCCCCCAAAATCCGCGGTGTCTTTTTCTAAATACACTGGTGAATGGAAGTTACTGAACTGTGCCAAGGGAAGTGAGACTTTACTAGTCATATGAATTGTATCACCTTCAGCAATGGTCAAATTCACACAAGACAATAACGTGAGTCATACCGAGCCATTTTAACAGTTTGAACAAGGACAGAGCCATACTTTGTACTTGTTCTCAATAAAGAACCCTTTAGCACGTTTAAGTTCACAGCATGATCTGAGAGTGTTTATATAGTTGGTTCAAATTGTTCAACAATTGTGGCTACTTTGGCAAATAAAATTCCAAACAAAATTTGACAAGTTAAAACTCAAAATCACATTAAAAACATGACATATTTTGAATGTTTGTGAAATTATGTTTTGTTTCATTTTGGCCAAGTAACTAAAAAATGTTTATTTAAATTTATTTCATTTGTTTTATATTTATTTAAATTTATTATGAAATTTATTATTTAAATAAATAATTTAAATTTATTTATACAATATTATTTGTTTATTCAAATTTAATTTATTTTATTCATTATTATTTATTTATATTATTTGAAATCAGATCCGATGGAAGGACCCTGGGGGAATGACGTGACAGTTAGTAGGTCATGCTAGAAGAAGACTACTTGACCTGTACAGGTGTGGATGCACACATCCAGACCGACACTCACCATTTGAATAGATTTTCTGCACAATCCATCAAAAACAAAACCAAATTCAAATTGCCTTGAAAATTTTATCCAGATAATCCCTGATTGGTCATAAAGGATTCATAAAATTAGTGCATAGCATGTCCTTCCATAATCTCCCATCCTCATTGTGGAGGTTAATCACAAACATTAGCTCCTGCAATTTTCTAGTTCTTTTCTGGAACTTGGGATCTTAGAGTGCACTGGTAACACCGGCCACTTGTGGCCATTCTCAAAAGAAACACCTGCAAGCAACATTATTTTTAGACTAAAGAGAAACCTCCATTTCAATCTGATATGGTCCTACCGTTTCTTTCTTACAAAAGTATTTCCCACGGAATTCCATTATACTACTTAGCAGAAAGCTCCTGGGTATGTATAACCTAATTTATTATCAATATGAATGTTTTATTATAGTACTCTATCATCAATGCTGCAAATTTGGTACTTTTGTTTGATCCTCTGAATGTTTGGTAACTGGTTTGAAAGTTTGGTTTCAGTTGCTTGTCTCTTTTTTTTCATTTCATAAAGAGGTGTAATGATCACACCTATCAATTTAAGGACTGTGACCTAAATGTTCCTCTCCCAGCGTCTCATAGCCATGTGCTGTAAATTTCCTGTCATTTAATCAATAAAAAATCGATTCTTGAACCAATAGTTTTTCGCCTCTTTTCATGATCCCCATGCCTTCCTCTCTGACCTTAGTAAATGTGACCTTTAACCCGACCAAATGACGTGCAAGCACAGATTTCTATTAAACACTAGATGGCGAACGCCAGCGCAAAGCCGTAACATTCTTTTGCCGCAGTGCGTATTATTTTCCATAGCTGGTGTACCATTTATTCATATGTGATGTTATCTGCTGGGAAAACCCACCCCTCATGTGGGATTTTTTTTTTTGAGTTTTTACTATCACTGTAGAGTTTGAAATATTAATTTCCCTACCGTTTTCTTCTTTCTTCTTGATATCACAGACCACGTCATAAAGTTACGCCTCATCCATCGACAAAACAATACAGTACAATATAACAAATTCTAAGCTATTTTCCTTTATTTTTTTTCACAACTTTCCCTGTGCGACATGTGGCGGGTTTCCCAGATCACATCACATATATTCCTGATTTCCAAATCTGGTGTAAAACCAATTTAATTCTATATTCACGTATTTCATAGAACGATGTACCGTTGCCAGGCCAACAGGTTACCGCGCATGCGCGTGCAAGGTTGATGGATAACTCGTAATGCATGTTTATTCTTCAAAACACGGTTACGATGGCCGCCATTCTTCAACACGGCGTACGGCATCTCCCTATTCGTGCTGTTTATGGTTGACCTATGACCTGAGTTTGCCGGCATTTGGAGTTAACCTCTTTCAAATAGCTTATGTGAACACCTTAACTGAAACTTTAACACACACCACATATGCCACACACATACACACCCCGCCGTACATCAGAATTTGGATTAGTATTCAAATCCTTGCAGTTGGACACAAAAACTACCAACATTGTGATTTCTTGGCAGAGACCATCAAATCTGCATACTGATTATGTGCATAATACGCTACCAATGGTTTGCAGATGGGGAGGGGAGGTTGGGATGCAAATTGCCACTTTAATCTTGAGAAGTTACTTGACTTGGATTATATCTTTTTGTGACTTTCAAATTGATCAGCCAATTGTTATTTCAGCATTCACTTTTTTTTAATAACTATCAATACAATTTCAAATAAGCATACAAAGAATTATGCAAACTAACTCAAATAGCATAAACTGTATGGCAAATATCTAAGTCTTGTGCCATTCCTCAGAAATACCCTTCAGCAAAAAATATCAAAAATAAAACTTGTCATTACATTGAACGGAGTATGTGTAGAGGGGAGTTTTAATTACTAGATCCATAAAATGGTGCCACACCTCCAATAGACATCTGAACTTTATCACCTATCTCTTATTCAAGTTTAAAAAATCACTTTCTAATCGGAATAGACATTAGTAGCCAAGGCATAATAGCCTTGTCGTAGGTGACCTATTGGGGTTTGTTTTGCAATAGGATACAAGCCACAACTTCAAACTCACATTGAGTTTAAAATCTGCTATAAATAATCTTTCTGGTCCTGCCTCTGATTCCTATCTTTCTGTGGTCCGGCCTGTGGTAATTGCTCAAATGCCATGCATATTATTCTGAGTCCATCATTTTGGTACCAGTAAAATCACCCCTCATCCCTAGCAATACAACAAGGCGAACTCGGATTTACGCGAATGCGTAAAATATGTCCCCGCCGATATTGCGATCACTACATGTGATAATGCAACTACAATGTACGTCACAATTGAACCCCACCCGTCCTTGTCCCCCTCCCCAACACCCTCCCTCCCCTTCCCCACACCCCACCTGTCCTCCCCTCCCCGACAACCCCACCTGTGCTCCCCTCCCCGACACCCACCTGTCCCCCCCCCCCCCGACACCCCACCTATCCATCCCCACACCCACCACCCCACCCCCCCCTCCCCTCCCCTCCCCGACACCCCACCCTACCCCTTGCATATCCAATTCCCGTTTCAAGCGATACCTGTAGCCTGTATGCATATTTAATTAGATCAATTGCATCACGAAATGCCCCTTTACTTGCCTACAGCCACTTTGACCCAATTACGATTCACACAAGATGTCATGGTATAGTGGTCTTTCACATAGCGAAGGAATTTTGTATATATCCGATGTACCTTTTTAGCGATACAGCAATTATGGCATATTTAATTAGCGCATTTGCATATCGAGCCGCATATCACACACTTTCAAATGGCAACAAAGATGCGCACCATGCATGATATGCTTTCATGCAGTGAAGGTAATTTTGTGCATCCGATGCACCAGTTTCAAAAATTAGAGCGATTTATGCAGTTGTTTGAAATAATTAGCTATTTGCATATGTAAGTTGCCCAAAATACGCCCCAAAATCAATTGGATCGAGAACCTTCAACACAATTCCTTCCACCAAGGTTTACATCATTATACACCCTTAGAGACCCTCCAGAATAACTTGTTAACAAGCCCGTGGGAAAATATTCTTAAATTATGCCAAATTAGATACTTAATTAGGCATATTTTACCCCCAAAATCAAAATAGGTCGAAACTAATCAAAACCTGCTTCTTTCCACCATGTTCATCATCGTAGCCCTTACAGAATCCGATATATCGTACCAATATGGCCCCCAAATATTGAACATTTTCTGTGCAATATTGACATTTTCCTTGAACCTTTTCCTCCCCTACCCCGCTGACAGAAGCAGGGGGCGACTCTGGGGGAATGTATACATGGTTAGTCGGGGGGTTTCCCCACCTACCAATCTAACCAAGTTTGGCTACTCTAACTCATCAAGAAAACAAAGAGATGCCCAAATGTTAACAATTTTTTGTCACGGACCTACTGAACATAACATACGGACGGACACACGGACATACGGAAGGCGAGCCCATTTTATAGTCCCGCCCGAACTTCGATTCGGCGGGGACAATAAAAATAATAATATTTTGTTAACATTGAAACAAAAACATTAAAGAATAAAATAACGGTCTCAGATATAAAGTATCACTACATTTGTATCATTGAAAAATTATTATTCAAAATCTGCCTCAATTTTTCCCCAATATAGTGCGCTTTCATATGGCAAAAGTGTTACATGTTGTGTGGACAAAGGAGGGAGCCCGGTAACTGGAGTTGTGTGATAAGCTTTTACAACGCAAACTCACCAAAAATCTTATAATACTATTGCTGACATTTGGGGCTGATATTTTAGAATGAAGGTAGGGGAGGACAATATGGCATTGTTATCAGAGTTTCAGCGTGACCCAAAAGGTCCAAAGGTAATCCTAGAGGTCAATTTGGATAGGAATGCCCTATGACCACCAAATTGTCAAAAGAGCCCACTGACCTGAGCCCACAGAACAAATCTGTCGGTCAAAGGTTCACACATAGGTTCAAAGGTCCAATACAATACACAGGAGTGCACTAGTGGCATCCAAACACTACATTTTATAGATATAGGGTGTAATTTTGTGGTGGATCCAGTAATGGTATTATTTTTGGGGTCTTATTTATTAAGGACTTTTCAATTACAGTTTGCTAGTTTGAAGTAAAATGGGAGTAATGGAATTAAAAACAAATTTAAAAATTAGTATTTACTTTCACATAGCTCTTGTTTGGGGCAGTTACTGCCAAACACCCAAGATGACCAATCAGTGTCGTGCAAAATTCGCAGATTTACAAATGAGAAAATGTTCTAGTTATAAATGTAAAAAATCCAATTTGATCTTCCTGAAAATAAATATTCAGCAACAGTAGTTTTTTGATTGCAAATTGCAATCGACGAAGAAATGCATTCCATAATATCAAAATGTCTGTCTCACTAAGGCTATGGACGCCCTAACATACATTGATCATCCTGTCTTGCTTCTGTGGGGGCCTAGTAATAATATCTAAGGTGTTGGTGTTATGTTGGTCAAATGCAGAAAATGAGAAATCCAAGATTTGTGTTAGTAATGCCATAGTAAATCCCATTGTCTGGGGAAAAGTGTCAAAATGCTTCTGGAGGGAAATTTGTATTACAAACCACACCCTCTGCTGTGTGGTTCCTACACTTCCCTCTTCGTTATCCAACCACTGGGATTAATAAAACAGACAAAATGATTATAATTTATGCAAGCTTGTCTGTTTCTTCATTGAATGGGAAAAGGATTAATAGTTAAGGTAAAAATATGTGGATTTAATATGTAGTTCTAATCAAAGTAAGTGTATGCGCATTCCATGGCAAACAAGAGCAAAAAAATAATTTTCACTAAAAGTTTTGAAATGTAATTGCCAAATACCTGCTTGCTTCCCTGTAAATGTTATCTATTCAATTTTTTCCCTAGGGTCAAAGCCAAGGTTCTTACCTGCTTTAGCAGGGTTTACAGGAGACCTAAGAAGACCAGACAGGATCTATTAATGACATTTGACATGTACCCATGATACAAAATTCCTTAAAAAGGAAGGGGCGTCCCCAAAGGAGTGAGTCTGTGTTTGGGTTGTTCTATTGGTTGGGAAATACTTTTGTAAGGAAAGAACCGGTAGACACAATATCAGATGAATTCGCGCAGTTTTATTGCAACTTTTTAGTACAAAAAGTGTTTGAAATAAGTATAAAATAGATATATATGAAATACAAGAGATCATAGTATGAACAGTTTAGTTGTTGGTGAAAGTTCATTTTGTATAGGAGCCAATACCAAATTAGCTGTTATATAGGGAAATATAAGGAAATTAGGAAAATTAAAAAAAAAAAAAAAAAAAAAAAAACCCAAAAAGGTTAAGAACTGTTAAGTGTGTACACAATGAAACTATACTAAGAAAATGCTTGGTTGTTTATTAATCTTTGTTGCACTTTTATTTAAGAATTGAAAGGTTTTATTTAAGAATTTTAGGGAGTGGGATTGTTATGAGGCACGGTTTGCAGAAACAGCTGATGGGGTTGATTTTGAGAGTTGCCTTTTGTTGTGGTCAATGAGCGGTTTAACATGACCTTTGCCCCTGATAGTGGACCCTTGACTTCAGAACAAATGAGGGTTCGCCTGTGCTTGTAAACCCTAAATGGAGTTTGGTTTTAATTGAATAGCATATTTTTCCAATGAGGTCAGTGGTAATTTTCAGCTACATTTACAACGTGATTCTTCACAAGACATGTGAATGGTTATGAAGCTTTTGACCTTATTACAAACTGATAGGTTATCTATGTTGCACCTTTGATTTTATAAACCGCTCTTAAAATTGCATAAAAATATCAATGCCTTGGTCAATTTTCACCAAATTTGAAGGTTAATTAGAGTAACAGTACAGGTGAGAACTTCAATCATACAAAATGTTGCCATCAAGTATATTTTGCATAAATATGGCCTAATTGCATAAATTTTGCGATGTATTCTGCTGTTTTTGCGACTTATCGGTGAATTATGACACCAAAATCGTATAAAAAAAAGATTGCCTAGTTTAAGTTTCACCAGATTTGAAAGTAGTGTTATTTGAATTATGATCCAAGTGGGCCCTTAATATAAAATTAAAATGTTGAGACCAGGAATCGTTATTAATAATGCTAAGAGAGCCGCCTAATTTGCATTAAAATGGTTAAAGACAGGAGCTTGTTATTTTAAGCCTAATCGGGAATACCGATGCCCCAATAACAACTAGAATCGCGGTTCTAGGCTTCGTGGTTTGAGGCGGGGGGGTACCAAGTGTGGGGTTGTTTGGTTTGTGCGGAAACAACGCTAGGGTTCCAGATTATACAAGGGTGTTTGCCAGATCACCCATTCCCCAAACACAACCCATTCCAATTCAGTTATGCATTTCACCAAATTAAAAGATGGAAAAAAAATTAACTTAAAATAAAAAACCATATATTTTAATTATTTTCAAAATTGAGTGTATATTTCTGTTTTTTTTTATCATTTTCTCACACTTTTTTTCTGTTGTGGGCCGCCAGTATAGCTGGCAGGACCACTAGCAATCCGTTGTGCGGTGTATGTGGGATTTGTGTGTGTGTATGCGTGGATGTGTGTATGTGTGGATTGTGTGTAGTTGGAGGTGTGTGTCACAAATTGTTAAGTTTTTTTTTAAATTGACACTCAATTGAAAAGTTTAACTTACATTGGAACCAAACTTCGTCATAGGTGCACATGGGATCTCGGTACATAGTTGATGAGGTCAAAGGTCATGTTGGAAAGGTCAAGGTCAGTGAGGTCACATTGGAACGAGGTGATCAATGATGACAGTAGCTAACCCATCAATTGGGTGTTTAGCGAATGCATAGTTGTATTAAGGTGGAGTAATCCCTTGAGTTTGTGGTTCCTTCGACCGTGAATGACCCCTAATGACTTTGTTGTGCCTTTTAAAATTTTCGGACATCAACAATCGACCTCACCCCCAAGTTAATGTCATACACAAAAGATTACCCCATTTGACCTCTTTGACCTTGAATAATTTATGTGACCTAGTTGTGACCTTTAACATTTCCGGCATCAACAATCAACCCCCGCCCACCAAAGGGCTGTAAAAAATGCAAATTTCCCGGGAATATGATCAAAATTTCCCTCTAAGATAGTAAAATTTCCCTCCAAAATTTCCAAATTCCTTTATTTAAGGTATTTCTTATTTTAAGGTAAAAAAATTTCCCTCCAATATTTAGCAAATTTCACGGGAATGACCATTCCCAAATTCCCCAACTTTTTCCAGGCATGACCACCAAGTTTCTCTGTTCAAGTCCATACACCAATGTTACCCCATTTGACTTGAATGACACCATGATGACCTTGTGACCTTTACAAATTTTGGCATCAACAATCGACCCCACCTTCCAAGTTTCATTCCATACACAATGTTGACCCCATTTGACCTTTGAAATGACCCTGATGACATTGTCGTGACCTTTACAAATTGGTGCGCATAAACAATCGACACTGCCCACCACGTTTGTCTGGAGCCACCAAAGTTACCCCTTTTGATCTCCTTGACCTTGAATGCCCCAGCCCGATGACTTTCTTGTGCCTTTAAGTTTTTGGGTCAAAAATCGACCCCAACCTTCAAGTTTCAAGTCCATACACCAGATTTATCCCATTTGACCTCATTTGACCCCGATGAACTTTGATCCACTAACAATACAACCTTGGATCTCGGCGACGGTCAAGAGCACCCAACCACCAAGTTTTAGGAACGTGTGACCCTCGATCTCCGAGAAACACACGTTTAAACCTCATTTGACCTTGATGATGACCCCTACTGGACCTTGTCCTGACCTTAAAATTTTCATCGGCAACAAAAACTGACCCACTCTCCCAAGTTTCATGTCAATACACCAATGATACCCCATTTGACCTTATTGACCTGAATGACCCCTGATGACCTTTGATTCACTAACCAAAAACACCTTGGACGGTCAAGGGGCACCACCCACTAAGTTTCCGGGAACGTGCAACCGTGGTCTCCGAGGAAAAGAAACAAAAAGGTTTAACCTCAGTTGACCTTGAATGACCCTAATGACCTTTTCCCTGACCTTCAAAAAGTTTGGGCATCAAAAACCGACCAACCCTCCAAGTGTCTTCCAAGTTTGATCCACTAACAATACATACTCATATTCGGATTTTGGTCAAGGGGACCCATCCACCAGTTTCAACCTCAGCTCTGAGAAAATAGACTCGGTCCATTTGACCTTGTTTGACCTCAAATGACCTCCATGACCTTTGATCCACTAACCAATACAAACTCGGTCTTAGTTCGGTTAAGGGGCATCCCAGTATCGCCCACCCACCAAGTTTCAGGACCATGTGACCCTCGGTCTCCGATGAAAAAATAGACGCAGTAAGACACACAGACAGATAGACCGACCACGGTATTAATAGATAATTTTGTTAATGACCTTTAACATGCTTGGCAACAACAATCGACCCCACCCTCCAAATTCATGTCCAACACCACTGTTTACTCATTGGACATCCTTTGACTTAAAGACCTTGCTGACCTTTGATTCCACAAACCAATACAAACTAGGGGTGGGTGGGTGTCCCTTGACCGTGACGAAGACCAAGTTTCAGGAAACACAACGTGTGACTCTCGGGTCTCCGAGACACCCAACGTTTATCTTCCTTTGACCTTGCTGACCCTTAATGACCTTGTTGTGACCTTTAAAGTTTTCGACATCAACAATCAACCCCCCCTCCCAAGTTTCATGTCCATACACCAATGTTTACCCCATTGACCTCCTTTGACCGTGAATGATCCCTGATGTTTTTTGATCCACACACCTAATAAATTTGTCTTGGCACGGTCAAGGGGCACCCACTACCAAGTTCTATGGAACGTGCGACCAGCGGTCTCTTGAAAAACCAAGTTGTGTTATCCATTTGACATTCTTGACCTTGCAGGATCCCAATGACTTTGTCCACTAACCACTCGAAGTTGATCTGGCCCGGCCTAAGGCTACATCTACCCACTTAGTTTCGTGACCGTATGATCTTGCCCCCCCATCCAGACAGTCCACGTGGCCTATCTCCCATTCTCTTCTAGTGGTAGACAATTGTTTCCAAATGTGTTTTAATATTTTTGTTTATATGGAAAACCGAGGATTATTATTAAGAAATATAATTATGTGCATTTAAGTGACCTGACTGCCATTTGTTATGACCCCCCACTCCCATAAACAATAAACAGGTGCAAAGTTATCGTGGTCCCATTCCGGGGGCCCCCAGTATAGTGATTCCCTAACTCATTTTACTCGGGCGTCGGCTCTAAATGGGTAACCCCCGGGGGAAACCCAGCTGTTTTGGCGCGATAATCATCGATTAAACATCTTAAAATACACGTGCTTGTACTCGACCTTGTTGGCTCCGCTTCGTACACACTGTGTGTGTGACAACACATTGTGTGTGTAAACTGTTGGGGATCACCAGTGAGGCAAAAGGACATTCACTCTTGTGTTGTTTTCTAGGCGGACATTCGATCGTCGTATGGGAGTCGTGTTATGGATACAGTTCTTAATCAAGCAAAAAGCTGAACTTTGAACGATTAAGGATATTAATGAAAATGGAGCATTTGCATCTCGAATAAAAACATAGAAATCCGGTCTGGCTGGGCGAGCATGGGGAATGAAGATGGTGAACCCGTGCGCACTGCTCTCTACCACTCCAAAAGTGCCCGGTCACACCAGGGAATAAACAATGCGAGACGTAGATAAGACGATTGGAATAAACAATGCTCAAAGATTACCGATTTTCGTTATGGCTATAGACAGATGAATAATTTTTACACGGAATTACTATATACGATTTATAGGACGAACCTGGGTAGAAAATATTTATTACCGTTTTCGGACCTATTTAGCGCCCCCACTTTATATTCCCCGGACCTTTATCGACTTGCAAAGCATGTCTAAATTAACCGCCCCTCCATTTCGGAGAGGTTCAATGATCTGAACGCTTCCACTTTGTGTCCCGATTTTTGTAATCTTTGGCCAGATTTCTAGGCTAATTATAAATTGTTCAAGGTTATATTTAACCCCACCCTGCAAACATGGTACATACATCCACATGTAGCCAGGCTGCGATACAGTAGTAGTTGAAGAAATCAAGGACGGTAATTCTTAGCGAACTTCTCGCAATTGCTATGGTGCGGTCGTCATCGACAGCGTGGTTGTTTGTCAATTCCTGGGAATTTATCCAACATATAGGCCTAATGGTTCGGTGTTAACCGGAAAGGACGATCGATCAAAATTAGGAGCTGATATAACATCGAAGAACTAAGGAGTTTTAGATTTTCTGGGGATCAATAACTCATTGATGGTACATGTGCCACGTTGGGACTCTCAAATATTTTGGACTATGGTTTGGGCATTTTAAAAGCCCCAAAGTGGCCAACCCAACCATTCTAAAAATGCAATTCTGTCCCTGTTTTTCTAAGTTTTCATTGTTTTTTTACGAATGTTGTTATGTAAACATTAAGAATTGGATCTTGGGACCCCTGCTGCGAGTCACATTATTATCATTGCCGATGGCGAATGTACAGAGAAATCTGTCAATCATGCATCCGAACTGGTACACGTAAATTATCTTTGGCCCATCACATTAGACATTAATTATGAGTGTTTATTATTATCTACGTAGTACTTACCATGATTGAAACATGCGACGTGGGATTTCTAAAAACAATGCAAAATTAAGTTCCACTTCACTCATATCATTATGAAATCCAACTTCCAATATGTTTACATTGAGATTTCAAATTAAAATTTGAAGGAGGTGACACGCTAATTTATGTATGTTTTTTAAGTACGACAATGACCTTAATCTTGCTCAACTTGTATTGACCTGCCCTCCTATTAACCCAGGAGCTAGCCACATTGAATAACATCAAAGTACAAAAGGTTTGAGTGATTAATATGTAGACAGACTGACAGAGACCCTTGAAACGTGATTTTAAGTGCCGCAAGTGGTGTTAAGAGAGAGGGGGCCCCAAACAAAGTTTGTACAGGGGTCCATTTTTAAATTGATCCAATCATGTTGAAAAGCACACCATGTATGTGTTAATCATAAGGATTCAGAAAAGTATAGTTGTAATATGTACAGCGTAAAGTGTCAGAGTTTATAGGCGAAAACAGCAAAAATAATAAAAAGGTCAATTTCAGTTGTACAGGGGTCAAGTTTTAAAATTGCTCGGATTTGGATAAAAATGGGGCAAATTAGTTGGGGAGCTCATAGGATAAAATTAAAGACTGTTGAGTGTCTCAAATGCTGCTTAAGAAGAGTAGGGGGGGTAACAAGATCAAGCCCAATTGAATGCATATGCGTTGGAACTTTCTGTGCCCCATAACATCGGAAACTAAGCATTTAAGACGTCAAAAATATATCCTTATTTTAAATCCTATGAACTCCACCAATAATTGGCACCATTTTTTTTATCCAAATTCGGGGCAACTAACAATGAGACGTAGTAAGACGATTGGATAAACAATGCTCAAAGATACCGATTTTCTTTATGCCCTATTAGACAGATGAATAAATTTACACGAATTTATATATTACGAGTTTAGGCCGCACATGGGTGGTAGGAAAATATTATTACAGTTTGCGACCTATTTAGCGCCCCCCACTTTATATTCCCCGGACCTTTGTCGGGACTTGCAAATAATGTCTAAAGTAACCGCCCCTCATTTCGGAGAGGTTCAATGCTCTGAACACTCCACTTTGGTCCCCGATTTTTGTACATCTTTGGGGCATATTTTCTCAGGCTAATATTTAAATTGTCAAGGTTCTATAACACCTGGCAAACATGGTAATAGTCCACACTGTAGCCATCTGCGATCAAGTATATTGAAGAACTCAGGACGGCTATTTAGCTACTTCTCGCAACTGCTATGTTGCGGACGTCATCCGACAGCGTGTTTGTCCATTTAATGGGAATTTATCCAACATTATTATGCCCTTAATGGTTCGGTGTAACCGGAAAAGGAGAGATCGATCAAATAGGGAGCTGATATTACACTCGAGAAATAAGAGCTTTAGATTTTATGGGGATCAATAAATCATTGATTGGTTACATGTGCCACGTGGCTCTCAAAAATATTTTGGACATGTTTGGAATAAAAGCCCAAATTTGCCAACCATTCTAAAAATGCAATCTTGTCCCTGTTTATACAGTTTTCATTGTATTTTTACGGACAGTTTGAGTAAACATTAAGAAAATTGGATCTTTGAGGACCGCTGCGATGTTCACATTATTATCTATATCCGATGGCGAATGTACAGCGAAAATCTGTCAATCATGCATCCGAATGCTACACGTAAAGTACTGTGGCCAATCACATTGACAATTATTATGAGTGTTATTATTATCATACGTAGTACTTAACATGATGAAACATGCGACGTGACTTTCCTAAAAAAACAATGCAAAATAAAGTTTCCCTCACTAATATCATTCATGAAAATCCCAACTTCCAATAATGTTGTACATTGAGATTTCCAAATTTAAAATTTTGAAGGAGTGACACCTAATTATGTATGTTTTTTAACGTACGACACTGACCTTATCTTGCTCAACTTGTATTGACCTGCCCTATTAACCCAGGAGCTAGCCCACATTTGTAACCACATCTCAAGTACAAAAGGTTGAGTGATTTAATATGCTAAGGACTGAAAGGAACCCCTGAAACGTGATCTTAAGTGCCGCAAGTGGTGCTTAAGGAGAGGGGGCCAAACAAAGTTTGTGAACAGGGGTCAAATTTTGAATTTGATCAAATGTTTTTTTTTTTTTTTTTTCATTTTGGTTTGAAAGCACACCTGTTATGTGTCTAAATCATAAGGATTCAGAAAAGGTATAGTTTGTAATAGGTACAAGCCTAAAGTTTCAGAGTTATAGGCTAAAAACAGCAAAATCAATAAAAAGGGTCAATTCAGTTGGAAAGGGGTCAAGTTTAAAAATTTGCTAGATTTGATAAAAATGGTGCAAATTATTGGTTGGAGCTCATAGGATTCAAATTAAAGAATGTTTTGAGTGTCTCAAAGCTTGCTAAAAAGTAGGGGGTAACAAGATCAAGCCCCATTGAATGCAATGGACGTTGACCTTTTCTGTGCCCCTACATCGAAACTAAGACATTACGACAGTAAAACTATTCCTTATTTTAATCCTATGGAACTCCACCAATAATTTGCACCATTGTTTTTATCCAAATCGGGGCAACTTTAAAATTGGACCCCTGTACAACTGGAACTGGGACCCTTATATTGATTTTTGCTTGTTGTTAGCCTTATAACTCTGAAAACTTCTAGGCGTTACATATTACAAACTATACCTTTTCTGAATCTTATGGTTAGACACATAACAAGGTGTGCTTTTCAAACATGATGGATCAATTTAAAAATTTGACCCCTGTACACCAAACGTTGGTTTTGGCCCCCCT
>JAMKCH010077550.1:0-21314 GCA_023653785.1 Ophioderma brevispina | reverse complement strand
CAGCAAGTAAACTTGCATCCTGATCCCCCTTGCAAGATGGCAGTATGGGCATGACCTCAGATGACATTTAACCTTGGTCCATGACCTTGACATCATGCAATATGAAGGAACACCTATTGCCCCTTAACCACAAGTCTGGTTCAAATCAGACTACTTTTCTAAGAATGGGACATGAAAAATGAAAACCCAACCAAAAACATAATGTGCACTATTGCAAAAAATCCCTTTTGCGTTTCAAGCCAGAAAGATAATGTCCATGATTGGTTATCACGGACAGACATTTGACCATTTCTGAAAGTGTGAAGCCTGGAAAAAAGTGAAAAGGAGGAGCAGTGGGATTATTTTTAAAGCCAAAACCAATTCACCTCAGTTTTATTTCTTCAGTGTGCAAACTCTCACGATTGGTCAAAGGTATGTCCGTGATAAACCGATCAAGCTCCAAATTACATTTTTTGGGTAAAAAATACACTGGTGGTCCTCAGACGCTAGTGTCGCATAGTAGGTTTCCATGAAAAATATCCATAAACCAAGTTTGTTCAATTGAACTTCAAACTTTTCAATTGAGGCCAACTTTACCCATTTCAGCAATCTTACAAATTGACCTCACATACCTATAAACTTGGTATGTGAACCTATGACCTCATCAACAAATGAGTAATCCCACGTTGCCCCTATGACATAAGTTTGGGTTTAAATCCATCCAAAAGTATGCGGAATTACAGGCAAATGTTTACCCCTTTTTCAAAAAAACAGACAACAACAGACTACACAACAACGAAAAACATCATCATCAACAGACAAACAACAACAGTGGGACAAAAGTGATCCCTATGTGTCTTCCTGCCTAACCCGAACCAAACTAAATCTCACAGCACTGCGTGAGAAAAAGCACTAAGGCCATATGTAGCAATGACGCATCAAACAAAGACTCATCTGGGCACCACCGACACTGCCGTAGAGTGGTATCCCGGGTATGGGACCGGGGCCTTCGAGGGTTCGAGTCCAACCCGAATTTGCAACGCGTTATGTTACCTCTTCCCCCACTCCTTCAGTCCCCTCCCGGGAGGTTAGGTTAAGGGAGGGGTAGGGTGACACAAAAAAAAATGCAGGAAAAACATATCAAGGTGCAAAATATTTTTTTTTCAGGCAGTAGCAGTATACAAACCAGAAGTATATCACTGGTATATTTTCCCAAGTTTTAAAATCCTCATGTTTCAATTATACAGTTCGAATGTGAAAAAAAAGTATAGCAATGTCCCGTCGTTGATGCTGAAGGTACGTCCCATGATTAAAAATTTTCACCATCTTCTCAACATTACAACATTGGTTATAAATTCGACAGTATCTGACACAAAAAGCCAAACATTGACTACTTTTGTGGTTTAAAGTACATGTATTTTACAATGTGAAATGGTTTTAATAGAAAGGGAAACGTACCAAAAGCCAAAAAACGCCACTGTCTGTCCTGATATTGAAACATCTGTGGATTTTCTTTCAGTAGGTAACCATGGTAACCAAATTCTCATTAACGATTCAACACATGACTGGAAAAAGTTGGGTTATGGGGTTCTGTGCAGTTGCTGTTAGACCAAGTATAAAATAAAATTAAAAGTTTCTCATCTGGATCATGTGCTAATTTTAACTCTGACCGGCAACAACCATATGATTCACCACTATACGCAAGATTAAAATGACAAATTTATGACCCTGTAATCCCAAATAGGAAACGAAAGCAGGAGTGGCCATTGAGCCAGGGTATTTCAGCGCTGTCAGCAAGTATTTTCTTGAAATTTTCGGCATGTTACACCAACAATTCGACATAGTTAATATTCACAGAATTGTTTACGGCAAAGGTACTACTGCCGCTCGAATACGTTAGGAAACGTAAGTATTTGTAAAAGGGAAATTGAAGTGCACAAGTTGGCCCATTCCAATTTAGTAGTAACGGCTCGTGAAAGTGTTACTTGTTCGGCCATTACAATGTAAGCCCCATGGAGCACATAGATCAAATCCATGGTCCCTGCAGTCAACAACGAAAAGACTGTGTATTGAAAACCACAACACACCCCCCATCTCCCAATAGTTTGCATTAGTTACCATACCTTTTGTTTACAGGCATAAATCTTCTTAAAAATAAAAATTGATCTTGCGGTCAACCTTACCTCAAAATCAGAAAAAATTTAAGAGAGAATTGCAACTTGTACATAATTATTAGCTGCTATGTAGTGTGACATCCAGGAACAAAGGAAGCCAGGCCTCAACCCAATCAATATAATATACGTGGGTCAGTCTCAAGTTTGAGCGGTGACGTCATGAAGCGACTATGCATTGCCTTGCATACGATTGCGGCGCCTTAGTCGTGTGCGTAAATGCTGCAAGTGATGAAAGGTCAGCATCGTGTGCGTTTCTAGGGTTGCAAAACCTACGCGCACAGTGACGTCACCTCAAAACTGAGATCGAACTAGGAGTAACAATAGTATAGGATAATGAGAATGGAATGAAGGTATCTTGGGGTGCTTCGGGGGATGATCCCTGGGCGGGTCATGCCAAAACATTGCAAAATAGCCTATTTTTGGCTCTTAGAGGTCCACCCCCCCAGGGTCCCCCTCAAAAAGCCAGGTTTGGATATTAAAGACACTATAGTGATTGCTAAATCAGCAATCGAAAAAATCATCAAAAATCCAGGACTTTAGCATGTAGTAACAAGTACAGGTATCCTAACATACCCTGCAAATGATAAGACCAGAGCAACTAATAAGGACAGATCGGAGATTTTAGTCAATACTGTGACGAACGGACACTTACTAACAACACGTAATTGACTGGAGACGTATCTTGGAACACTACCGTTTCTTCCTTTTCTTTCCAGTTCTACAAGCTGGAAAGGTAAATTTATGAGAATTCTACAGAATAATCCTTCACTGTGAGGTATTTTTGCAAATTTCAAATATTTTTCAAATGCACGGATAGTTGTTCTTGTTAGGCAATCTCATCCCTTATCTGAATTACATCTCCTGAGGAAACAGAGAAGATAAAGGTTTGGCATCACGTGGGTGCCCTCATTGCACCTTCAGTGGATATTGCAGAGGCTGTCGGCAAAAAGAGAGAGAAGGGCCGAAGACGAGAAATGAAACAGGGGATTTTTGTAGGGTTTATAATCTCTTTCGCCATTTTTTCGTCTCCACAACATTCTACACGTAGGGCCTACGGTCCAATCCCTTTTCTGAACCGTACTACGTACAACCTTTGACTATTTGAACATCTTTGACGGACACGCACCCACGCCCAATGGAAGCATAACAAGAGAAGCGCGCGCATGCGGTGCGGCAAGAAGTTATTTCCAGCTTAATACGCATTTGATAACCGGAGTGCAATTACTGCCACATCGGATACTTTATACATTATGATATTGAAATTAGATTGATTGAAAACTTGTAAAAACCGATTAACAAAATGTGTATGCGTTGGATACTTTTACCATGATACTGAAAAACATCCATTGATGAGTTGGTAAGTTTGACAATTACTTTTCACATTATACCTCTAATAATAAAACTAATTCTGATAGTCTATTAACTCCTGTACAAAATTATGATCTCCAAATTACGAAAAATCGCGGGCTATGGGGGCGTCGCCGCCTTATACCCCACAAGGGGCTATGCCCCTTTGGATCCCCGCGGGGGGGTAAAAACCCCAGACCCCCGTCATCCGTACCACTTTATTGTGTGGTCCGACGCCCCTTGGATATGCATAAGAGATTCAAAGGTGTGTTGTAATTAACAGTGAAAAAAAGTTGGTTGAAGGCAGGGTTTCAGGCACTGGCCTTGTGATCTGTGGTTATGGACAGACCAAGGTGGATGGGGTACCAATAGAGTACTTTGAATGGAAGTATTTGTTCAACACTTTAAAATTGGCATGACAGAGACAGATGTCACTGATGAGAGCCAGTGAAACAAGGGACTAGGGCCAACCAGTAACCCTATACACAATTCTATTTACATCTGCTGCCCTACAAATGCAGCACATGATTGGTAAGTTTATGCCCATTATTCTGCAATAATGGCACCAAGGCATTTTATTATTAAATGAAGCTGTTTAGGTAATAGAATAGAAAGAAAAGGTTTGCAGTGTCATTTATGGGCTAATATGTATCCTCGGACAGAAAAAACTTTCAATTAATGGGCTCGGCTGCGCCTAGCCCATTATTTTGGTTTTCTGGACCTAGGCACATTATTCACTCATAAATGACACTGCAAACCCTTATTTCTTAAATCACAGTCCAGCCGGATGAGTTTCCATTGCAATCTCTAAGTCCTAAAATAATAGAGTAGGAATTTTGTTTAAGGCAGAAGTGGGAGGAATCGAAAACCTTTAACTTTTTTAGAATGAGGACAATGGGAATGAAAAAGTTTTTAGATTTGCTTCAGTCGCCCCGCAGGCTCCCAAACATGCGCCAAAAAACTTTCCTATTAAAAAAAAAAAATCATTATGCAGATGAAATGGATATAGGTTGAGGCAAACGCTTTCCAAACTGGGGCATGACAAAAACCAAAATATGGGGTCTTCGGGGGGATCATACCCTGGGGGTTTCAGGCCCAAAACATGCAAATTAGACATATTTTGGGCTCTCGAGGTCCACGCCAGGGTCCCCCTCAAAAGCCAGGTTTGGATATTAAAGGAAACTATCAGTGATTTGCTTATAAATAAAGTTATAAAAAACTTAAAAAAAAAAAAAAATCATCAAAAATCAGACTTAGCATGTACGTAAAAGTACAGGTATCCTAACCATACCCGGCAAAGGATAAGACCAGAAGCAACCTCCTAATAAGGAACAGAATCGGAGGATTTTAGTCATGACTGGCCGAACGAACACTTACTACAACAGTATTGAATGGAGAATGTATCGTGGAACACTACCGTTTTCTGCCTTTTCTTTCAATTCTACACTGAGGAAAAGGTAATTTATGAGAATTCTCACGACTTATCCTTCACTTTGAAAGCTATTCCCCTGAAATTTCAAATATTTTTTTTCACACATTTCACTGATCGTGTCTTTAGTCAATATCATCCCTTATCTGAATACATCTCTGCAGAAGATAAAAGGTTTGGGAATCAAGTGGAGTGCTCAATGCCCTTCAGTTGGATATTGCAGAGGCGGTCGGAGAAAGAGAGAACGAGAAGGGACTGGCCGAGAGGGATGAGATATGAACATGGTGATTTTTTTTTCGGTTATCATTCTCTTTTTAAGTCCATTTTCTTGTCTCCACAAAATGTACACGTAGGCCTACAGTCAAAATCTCTTTTCTGAACCGTACTATGTACACCTTTGACTATTTGTAACATCGGACGTACAAGAAACCAACCGGACCAATGACGCATAAAAAGAGAAGCGCCTGCGATGAGACCGCAAGAAGTTATTTCCAGCTTAATACGCATGATAACCGGATTGCACTTACTGAAATCGGATACTTATACATTTATGATATTGAAACTGAGAATGAATGAAACTTGTAAACTCGATTAACAACAAATGTGGTGCGTTGGATTACTTTTACCATGATACTGAAAAATCCCATTGAGGAGGTGGAAGTTTGACAATTTACTTCTTAACATTATTACCTCTTAATAATACAACTAATTTTTAGTAGCCTATTCTATTAATCTGTACAAATTATGATCTCCAAATTACGAAATCGCTGGCGTTATGGGGGCTTCGCTCCGTATACCCCCCCAGGGGCTATGCCCTTGGATTCCCGCTGCTTTTTTTTTCGGGTAAAAACCCCAGGACCCCGTTCATCCGTACCACATTTTGCATTTGTGGGGTCCGACGCCATTCTGGATAGTGCATAAGAGATTTCAAAGTGTGTTTGTAATTAACAGTGAAAAGTTGGTGAAGAAGTTAGGTTTCAGCACTGGACCCTTGTGAATCTGTGGTAGGACCAGACTCAGTTGGCATGGGAGTACCATAGAGTACTTTGAATGGAAGTATTCTGTCAACACTTTTAAAATGGGCACTGACAGAGGACAGAGTCACTGATGAGAAAGGGCAGTGAAACAAGTGACTAGCGGCCAAACCAGGTAAACCGATATCTTACATTCTATTACCTATGCTGCCCATATTCAAAATGCAGCACTTGATTGGTCATTACTGCCCATTTATGCATAATGGGTCACAATGCATTTTCTTATTAAAATGAGAGTTGTTTCTTAGGGGGTAATAGAATCAGAAATAAAAGGGTTGCAGTGTATTTATGGGGCTACATAATGTATCCTCGGAAAGAAACACTTTCAATAATGGGACTCGGCGGCGCACGCCCATTTTTAGTTTTTGACATCGGATCACATTATTTGACCATAAACGACCGCGCAAAACCCTTTTATTCTTAAATCACAGTCCAGCCGGCTCTGAAGTTTCCATGCAATCTCTAAGTATAAAGAATAGTGAGATTAGAATTTGCGTCAGGGAAGTGGGAATCGAACCCTCAACTTTTAGATTAGACAATGGGAATGAAAAATTTTAGATTTGCTTCCGCCGCCCGCATGCTCCAAAACATGCCGCCCAAAATTTTATTATTTAAAAAAAAATCATTATTTGCATATTAAAGGATTAGGTTAAGGCAAACGCTTCAAACCTCGGGGGCATGAAAAAATCGGGCGTCTTTGGGGACATTTAAAAAATCACCGGGTTATGGGGCTTGGGTGAGAGCGAGCTGAAAATCTTAAAAAGCCTTACATAGCGTCACCTCCAGATGGGAGTGCCCCCGGGGTTCCCTCCTGAAATCAGCATTAATTATGATGTCACACATCAAGTCTTGGCAAGTCTTGTGCGCAGGCGCAGCGATGATCACTTCAGTGACCTTACACTGTTTTGTGAGAAGTGTTGTGTCAGTGTACATACATGCGTCAATAAGCGAATACTTAGAAACTATTCAAAGATACATTACGGTACAGGTGTACGGATCAATAACGACATGCACACATATCATAATAGTCTTCTTGCTTGACGAGGGGGAGGTTACTGGCGGCTCCTGGCCCTACCTGGATCAAATCTATAGGTTTCTATGTCACCAATGGGACAGGGTATTGACAAGCACAACACACTGTCCACATGGCCCATAAGTAATTAGTTTGTTACATGCGTAATGCCCTCAAAAATAGTTAATTGATAAACTTTACCTTTTAGTTGGGAATACTAATCCAAATTGTTCAATACAGTAACCACTCGGGTATAAAGCCCACATTCGGGTAAAGCCCCATCCAATTTTAAGAAGAAAACAATATCAAGATACGAGCATACACTCGGGTTATAAGACAAGGTGGTTAATTTTAGATTCAGAAAACAATGGGGCAGTACTTACACAACAAACTCATATTTCAAAATTGGAAATATGCTTTAGAGCCATAAAAGCAGGGCCTAATGCATTGGGATGGTTTACTAGAATTGCTTTGAGGAAGGAATGTGATGCAAAAACTGAACTTACTTTGAAATGTTTTATATCCGCTACAACAAAAGTGTACATAAAATGGATCGGTGAATAATACTCTTGAAATGATATTGCATTTTGTATATGATATTCTAGCCGGGGTTTCAATTATATAGTTGAGGGCCATGAGTCTTGTCGAGCTTATAACCCGAGTGTTACAGTAATACTGAACTACCACTTGCTCAATTTTAAAAAATCCAAGGAAAAAAAGTGCGTTTTGTGCATTGTCAAACTCATGATAATAACATAAACAGAAGCCTGCCAATCATACCCATTGTTGCGGGTTGTGCTAAAGCTTCATAAAGGTGTGTGCAATGGGCACATGGATGATGAGTGACAATCTCCAATTCAGTTGGCCCTGATATTGTTATATAACTATGCACAGTAATTACAGTCTTTGTATTCAAGTATTGCTACTTCCGTCAAATGAAGGTAAACAGTAAAATATGCTGTCAAAAACGTGCTGCTATGCAATCCGATGTTGTTCTCTGTGCTGTCTGAGGGTTTGTACTGAGCAAGTTGAAGGACAACATTCGATTGTGTTGTACCCTGGGCCCTGGCAAGTTGATCGAGGAAACTATATCCGTCAAAATCGCAAGCCCCCCCAGTTGAGGGATAGGACCGACCCCTAAATGTAAATTTGGGCAGGCCTGCGTTGCAGAAAAAGTTCGCAGCGATATGTATAATTAGGTTTCACAGTCGACTGCAATTGCAATACCTTCCAGATATGTAAGAACAGTGGTGGTCTAATGACTACGTAAGGAATGATTGCTAACCTTCTCCGATGTTGATGTGAACAAATTGATTGTTCTTTAGGCAGAAGATGTAGAACCTCCCATAAATATATAGTCCCACACTAATATATATTAATTTTCGATCCACGCCTGTATGGAAGACCACCCCCCAAGTGACGTTATACCCACAATCCTCTTCCTCTTTTTGTCTTACCCTCGACAAGATAAAAATCCTGCAGGGGGCGGACGTGGCCGGGACATCAACATCGGAGACGGTAAGCAAAGCATTCCTTACGTCATTGAACACCCACTTTCTTACATGAATCATACGGAATCTGTACATTCAATCCGATGAGATCTTGAACAAATTGCATTAACATAGCCAGATTAGCACAGGTACTAGGAGGCGGTGCAGGGATGCAAAAGCGTACAACCTGGATTGCGTGAATCGAAAGCCAGTCAAGAATATTGATTGTCAAGCCATTCAGAAGTCACGTAAGAAGAGCAGGCAAGCACATGCCAATACAAATAGCATGAAACCTAAGCACAACAACTATAAGAGTAACTTAATTTGCTGAGCCCCTGAAAGAGTGGCCTCATGCAAAAAAACACAACTGGACAGATAAGCGACGTACCTATAGAGGAGACGGAACACGAAAAACCAGCACCCCTCGTGCTCAACACACACGGCGCATAAAGGAGGAGGGTTACTCCAAGTATGAGGGTCTACAAGGCTTCAGAGCAGCTCGAGCAAAATTAGACCAATCGCCACCCTATGGCCCATGACGGGCCGAGAGGAGAGAAGGGGGCCATCGCCGTGGAGCGGAGAATGAGGAGGGCTGAAAGAGCCCAAATCCTCAGACCCTCGACGGCCCCAGTCGCGCGAGAAAACCCGCACATGCGTTAAGGAAGGAAGGACTTGAGTACATCAAAATGTTACCTAAGCAGCCACAGCCAACATATCCCACTCACTTGCGCCCCAAGGGCAAGCGGTGAGAGGAGCGGGAAAAAGAGAGAAGTCTTGCGAGGCCCGACATTAAGCCCACCCGAATCAACATCTCTAGACCGATGCCTACCCCGGGTCTGACGTAGCTTCCATATAGACAGCCACCCCAAGTGTATCAGTATCTCCACCAGACTGGAAAAAAAAAAGGACAAACCAGAGATTGACCCATGGGGGTAACATCCAATATCATACTAGACTAGTCATCGTGAAATGAAGAAAGAATCAAAAGGATACTCGCTGTCGCTCTGAGACGTGACCACCTCAAACGGAATGATCAGTACACGTGTGAAGGGTGCTGACAAAGAATCTCAGCAGAAAAATGTTGAGAGAGTACCGATCTCCACAGAACCAGCTCCCAACATTTACTCCAAGGCCTACCATAACATCTGATGAGGCAGCCAGGATAGTAAGAGAACTCTAAACCGATTCCACACGCAACCCCCCAAACTCCTAACAGTCTAAAGGAACCAAATATCGCCGAGTAAAAGGGCAGTGGCACCGCATGCCTAGCCCCCAACAGGCATCACATACCATACGAAGGACTAAGGGGAATGCAACCTGGCGATGGGGAAATCCATAGGCATGACAAGAGAGAGAAAAAACCTAAGTGGGATAAAAGATCCAGGGACCTTAGAGCAAAAAAACAAATCTGCTAAGTGCAAATAGTATTGCTTCCAAGGATAAGAGTAATCCCATTTGGCCCGTAGGCAAAAAACTCACTCATATCCTAGAAGCTGGAACATCAACAGATAAGAATACGTGAATGAAACGAAACCAGCACAAGGACACCCAAAAGATTCTCTCACTATATAAAAGGCGAGAGGATGTTATAAATCCAGTCTGCAGCAGCACGATGCCAGACCAAGAGTGGGAAAAATATTCCTATATATAACATGAAAGGATATGAGAAAATATTAGTTATCCACCAGTCACAGAAAACTCGCATCTGGCGGGAAGACTAGTTATCAATCCGAACATAGCGGTAAAATAATATAATAGTATAGTATAATCACACCTCCCTGATCAGAGCAACCCAATCCAGACATAGATAGATTGGAGTAGTGATTACCCCCTTTCACAATATTATATATTATTGAAAGCCACAAGTGATAAAAAATAATAAGTCAATGTCATTTGAAAATGCAAAAGACTTATTATTAAACCCAATCATACATCCCATGCAGAGGAGATTTGAGAGGTTGCACCGTCATTCAAAAATAAAGGCAACAAAAACCCGCCAGTCGGGCGGCCGATGAAGTGCCTATAATGGAGATGAGAAACCCTGTAGCGTGAGAATAAAAGACCCCCCGCGGGGAGATCTCCACACAAAGCAGAACGAGCGAGAGGCTCGCGGCGCGTGCCACACACGCTAGAGATTAAAAGGTTCGACCCGATCTGACTATTCCGAATGAAATATAGCAGGGGCGTAGACTGGCCGGTCTTCCGAAGAACCTTAGCAAAAGACGAAATTAATCGTCTAAAATTTCATCTAGGGTATCCATTGCCCACGATGGCGAGAGGTAACCCCCACCTCTATCGAAAAGCGATCAGAATGAATATGGCATAAATTCCGGCGGAATCCGACACACCAATTTAGGCTTTACTGATCGAATTACTCGCCAATCGATCCATCAGCGGTATTCATCGCCAAAAAGGGGCGAACGAAAATCCGAACTTCGAATCAACCGCGATCCGAAGTGATAAATACAAGCGTAAAAACGAGAAGGAACGGCAAGAAACAGCTCCACCGGAAAAAACTGACTCCAATAGTCCTGTGAAACGCCGGCGAAGAAGGACCACGCATTTATGGCTAAAGGAATGACCAAAGCGCCAACGACATGAATTCAAGACCATAGCAATAGTGATTCCAATTTTTTTAGTACTACCAAAAGGAACGAACCAAAGAATCAGTACGGAGATAGAAGGATAAGGACACGTCACGAACGCTCCCGGGAAGAAGGGGAGGGGGGAGAAGGAGACATCAATTCCCAAAACCGGGGCACAACCCCTTAGGGCTGGCTCAAAAGCATAGGTTGGCGTTGTGTTTTATTAAAAAACCCGCATCAAACCTGACCCAGGAGGGGTTGAGCTCGGAAGGAAAAACCGTGAGATATCTAAGAGGACTGAAAAACGCCCTAATAAAGACGTAAGCCGCCCGAAGAACCGGATTGCATGGATGAGTTAGACAAAGTCCAACACCGGCGAGACAACTAAAGGAAGTGGAATCCAAAAAAGGGTAGGCATCATAAAAAGGTTGACGCACCTGAAGTACGGGAGACGCTACCACCAGTGGAAGGAGGAAAAAAAGCTATGCCCCGGAGCGTCACGGTGTGATCGTGGTAGGAATACCCGACGCCTGCTGTCCGAGGACGTTGGCGAAAGCAAGCGCCGCACCAGGGCAAGGACGACACCCGAGGGGGGTGCACAGTCCGGCGAATGGGTTCCGTTCCCCGCAAAGAATCATCACACCCACAGCATTGTCCTAGTGTAACAAAAGCGACACGGCTTAACAAAGGCCGTATCCATGGGTAGATGAACCGTGCTCCATCGCCGAACCCCGGAAGGGATTGAGGCGCTTAAGGGCGAAGACCTACACCCCAGTGACCTCAGCAATACCCGCAAGAACAGAATAAGGGTAGTAGCTAAAAGCCCAGTGGATGTACTGGCCTATATTGTAAGCGGGGGGGGGGGGGGGGACGGTATATTATTTAAAAAGGCAAGTACGTGACACGGACACGTACACCAGTAATAAAAATACAAGCATACCACGGTGTGACGCAACCCAAAGTAGTTCCCTACACCGCAACCTCCGCCACACCACGCGCCCGAAACAGGGACAAACGATGGGGGTATACTGCAAGAATAAGCTAAAACAAATCTTCAACAAATTGTCATCTTGCAGCATACTCCAGCGCAGATGACCGATTGTCAACGGTGCTGGGGTTGGAGGAGAGGGAGGCAGTATTACGTGATGACATATACCAGATTGAGGTCACCGCACAACCCGGTTGAAGAGTCGAAAACCAGGGTACCCCTGACGACAGTAGAAATACGACGATAGGCAACCCCAGCGGGAGAGGCAGACCACCCTAGTTGGCCAACGCCCTAGCCGCCCGGTGTTAATAGGACGGCATGCACGCCCGTGCGCACCCCCCCTTGTTCCCGCCCAACGCCAATCCAAGCGGATCGGCTTCACGGCATGCAAGGCCGGGTATACTGCGCTGGCAGAGATTGAGCGCTGGATCACAACAGGCGGCGAGCCTATAGAGTCAGTGCCCCGTTCACAGAGCCCGGTGATCCTAAAGAATAGGTATTAAACTCCCTGTGACCTTAGGCATTTGTCTCGGGATCGATGCGTAATCATGAGATGAATGGTCTATTGTATCTCTAAATCCCCCTGAGAGGTTTTAGCAATGGACCGACATCCAAAATTGAAAACGAAAAATGATACGCTCAGCCGAAATCCTGCGGGCAGGGACCGATTGTTGGCCCTCAGGTGGGACCAGCGCAAGAGTAAAGGCCAACAAATCACCCATACAGAACGGTGACATGCGTAGGGCTAACACGCCGCAAATCTCTCGAACCTACCCCCGTGATAAACGGTCCGTTGTAACATAAATTTCACTGAGAAATTAGAGCAACGGCCCTCAGTCACAAGAGGTTCGTTCGAGAAGACCAGCCACCGGAAAATCCGAAGGGATGGAGGCCACCGGTTGGGTGACAAGCGAAGCAGGGGCCGGACGACTAATAGCGCGCCAGCCCCCGGCCTCGCTGGAAAATGCCAAACACTCCTGCCGCCGGAACTCCCCGCGGGAGCGACGCCGTCGTGCGTTCGTAATGAGTGGGCGGCCGAGTATTGAGCCGGACTAATCGGCCGTACTAAACAGGCGAATCGTGGCCCAATATCGCTGAAGAAACACCCGTCCAAGCAGACATTGATTCCAATGAATGGGGATTCAAAGATGATGAAGGGGTATGTCTGAAATAGACCGGCAAATCCATCAGGAATGTACTTTGTTTTGGTCTAATCGGGGATTATCAGACCATGGACAGCCAACCGAGGAGATTTCGCCCGGGTAAAAGCTGCCGCAGCCGACATCACCCCTGTGAGGAGAAAGGCCAAAAGCACATCGAGACAGAGCAGTAAAAGCCCGTAAAATAGCCTATAGCTATCGCAGGAAGAGGGCCCGAGTCGTGGCGGGTTTCGTGAAGCGACGGGAGTTGCTTGCAGCGGGACCACCGCACCGGTAGACGCTGCCCGGGGGCAGCGTCGCCGTTAGCGGACCCATAGAAGGACACAACCACCTAAAGGTGATGGGACGGGGTGGTGACAACCATGCGGTGATCTCCGTACTAAAGCGGATAGGGTACCGAAAACGGTAACAACACGCATAGTATCCAGCCAGTCCGACGAACCCCTGGGGCTCCACGGGCGACTGACACGTCACCGGGCGGGTGTGAACCATCTAACGTGGGGAGTAACCCCCGCTGACAGAAGGGGGAATCACTGTAACGGAGAGGGACTACTATAGCAGTGGTATTGTGATCGGTGTGTACCGAAGAGGGATACCACGCGCCCAGGATCCTAGCAGTCAAACGCACCCCTGAGGCGAGGGCGACTGACAAGACACCAGACCCAAGGCCTGTGTAACGGCGGGTGGAACCTTTCCGCTACATCGCGGAGTGAGCTCCCGCTCATTACCGGTCAAAAATCCATAACGTCCAAGTTATTCGAAGGGACGCAAACCCTAAGGAATACCCCCGGTCCAATCAGCAGGCGAACCAGGTGCAATACAGAGACCGATAGCACGGTGCACATATCGCCCCGGGCGTAGGACCAGCGGGCATCAGCCTGGGTGTGGGTCCCGTGATGGCGACTCAGTCGAACAAGTCACGTACAGCCGCGACCTATAAGGGAAACAAACGGGCCTGAGCACGCACCAAGGCGGGGATACAAGAATACAAAATTACGTTAAGTTTCGATAGAAAATTATATAAAGCATTTCCAACAATCCTACAACTCCTTTAAGCAAAGGCCAATCCGCGTTGAATAAGGGCTGCAAGAGAAGGTAGTAAAGGAGGAAATAGGTAGTACACCCACAAGTGTACGCTCCTTGTGTGACAGTCTGGTCGTGCTAAATTATAAAAGGTAAACAAAACCGGAGCATCTTGAATCGCACCAAAGGCGTGTGTCGGTACCATTTCCAAATTACCATCTCACAAACATCCGTATCACATATAAACAGGTTAAAAAATTATATAATATACCAAAACAGCATATAAGATAGTAGTGGAAAGAAGACTCTCGATATGAACGTGGCGGCAGTGCACGCCCTACGGAGTCAGTTCGGGTGTTGAAATTATGGGTTTGTATGTTGACAAAACACCGTACGCAAAAGTCAAGGTATAAGTTCCTTCTTAAATACGACTTCGCACACGAAAAAGACAAAAAATAAAGCCGCAGGACGGAATAAATGACATTTAACAGATTTACACAGCGATCAGGACCTACAATGAAGCGTAAATCTGACCCAAAAAATTCGAACTCAATTACGGGGGCTAAATACTTAACGTTAACCGCAATTGTCGAATTACCAAGACGAAAAGAGGAAGAGGATTGTGGTGGTAGACGTCCTGGGGGGGTGTATCATACGAGGTGATCGAAATGACGATATATATGTGGGAAATATATTATGGGAGGTTTCATATGCCCTAAGCAATGCATTTGTTACATTCAACTCGGATTAAGGTTAAGCAGATATCCTGTAGGGTGGGATAACTCTCTTAAATGGTATGCTTAAGCAAGGATTAACCCGGTCGGCGCATGTTGTGGTTTAACTTTCCGCCATTTCTGAGTACATTTAGATTTCGAACCGTAAATCGTCTCAGTTCCGGTTAGAATATTTCTAACAATTGCCACGAAGAAGCATGTCTTTTGGTTTTACATTGTCATATGTATTTCATTAAGCACACCCCGTGATACTTTTCAACAGTGGTAGAGCATTTGTTTATTTTATATTAATAGTGTCCATGAGTATTTCATTATGCCTCCACCCCGATTGGCCTTCCTACAACCTAAAATATCACGATTTGCCTAAAGAAAGCATGTACAATAGAAGACCAATGGCAAAAATACAGTATTATGATACAAAAAAAGTTATTAAATACAATAAAGGGATTGAGAAGGTTATGCGATCAATCTCTTCAAAGTTTCATAGATAGGGGAAAAAAAAGCCAAATGTCAGCTTAAAAAAGGCTCAAGTGTAGATTGAATACTGATAAATAGTCATTTAACATAGAAATTACTACATAAAAATGAAACATTAAATTAATTACCGGGCTGTACGCAGGATTTTTTAGGGGGTGCGGGTCTTCGAAAGAAAAAAGTGGAACTTTTTGGAAAAAAGTGACCTAACCACACTAAAAGGGTACCTTTTTGAGACGCTTTGGAACATTCAGCACCAAAAATGTGACTTTTTTGTATATTTTCTCTAACTTTTGGCCCTTTTATTTAAAAATCAGCAAAAAGTGGACCTTTTTCCACTCTTGTGAATGGGGGGGGGGGGGGGGGTGCGGCTGCACCCCCGCCCCTCCCACTGTGTACGGGCCTGCTCACCATAGTTCATAAAGCAGAATCAGTAGGCAATTCCCCAGATGGAACAATTTCAGAAAATCAAAACGGCCTGTCAAAATGCAACAACAAACAGGGTGCGAACTCGATAGTATCACGGTGGTTTTCTAATGCTTGCGGAATTGGGGTGCGAGAATTCTCAATTTTAGTGAAGTAAAATGGTTAGAGATTAACCATCCAGGGTTTCCTCTGCCAATCTTGAAAGTCCAACAAGGAATTTGGGAGAATAAGTTGAACTTTTGTGAAGCAGCTTTGTCTAGTGTTATACTTAAATATGGAAACAATACCAATTCCTTCCCACCCCTTTCTTTCATTCAGTACATCGGCCGAGAATCGGCAAGGCTTCTGAGCTATTTTTGCCGATCGATTTTCCGCAAGTTTGCCAAAATCGGCCCTCCCCGATTGATGGTCCCATACAGAACTATCGGTAATCTTAACAATTGTACAGATTTGTATTTAAAAATTAATTAAAACCATCTATTCAGAAGTGCTGGAGAGTTGTTTCTTGCTAATGGTGCCTTTTTATTAAAATGGAATTCGGTGTGTTTGATCGCAAAAATGAACGATCTTCTCTCCCAGGGCGAATTCCGCTTCGCAAGAGGGGGGCAGAATTCTGAACATTTGTTATTGTGCATTTAGAGCATTAGATTCTTATTTGTTTAATCGGTTTTGCAGTAAATTATCAAGGAAATCAGGAATAATTTGATTTTTTTATTCCCAAAGTCAATTGTGCCACAGAAGTCTATGGGCCTTTCCCAGTCCGACATTGTACAATATAGGGGACTTGGACTGAGTTAGAAGCGAACGAGAAACGCTTCTGTTATTATAGCCCTAGGTGGGTCCTTTTTTGCTTTTATTAGGGCTGGGTTTTTTGAATTCTATTCAATACTCTACCTATCTCAACGTGAAATGAAAATGTTTTCACGGGTCTGGGGAAAATGGTTGCAGCCGCCCCTTTGGTCTTGTTCCTTAATTTTGTGGTGGGCGTGGATTTTGGCAGCAAAACCCTATAATTACTTTTTCAGGCATTTTGCAAGGCATTGGCTGTTTGTTTAAAGTATTGTAAATGAAGCTCAGGATACCGATTTTGAAGTGCATGGAAATTGGACATGGTTTTTCCTAAAAAGTGACGTTTTAGGCCCGGGTTTAAGTCAAAAATTTGCATGAGGGCACTTTTCAAGATTTGGCGCTAACCCTTTTTTATTCACTGTTTTTTTAAAGTTTGTAGCTACCAAAGAGGATCACAAACTGATCTGTCAAGAACTTGAGATTCTATCTCAGTTAGTTTGCCTGTAGCACCCATTTGAATGTTCCTTGACATTGTCCTATTCAAATGCACAGGGGGCAATGCACTTTTTTTGTGTACAAGTCAAGGGAGCACTTAAGGAAAGGAATTTGGTATTGTGCACAACCCATTGAAGGCTCATTGAATGCGGCCCCGCCTCAACGGAATAAACTGCATGTTCGAGGCTGTTGTGGGTAGAATACTAAATTGCATTCCCGCATTCAATTGCACGTTGAAATGAGACTGTCAGACAAAATAATACATAAGAACGTACAAATGTCTTGGCTTGTAATAAGTTGTATTTTCTTCCTGGCTTGTAAACTTAAAATGGCAAATTTTTTATTTTTAATTAGCAAAAAATCTTGAAAAGCGCCCTCATGTTAAATTTTTGACCTAATCATGGGGGGGGGGGGGGTAGTACACGATCCGATCCCTTCTCCTTGTGCATTGGGCATTTCTAAAAAACGGTAATTTGGTGGAGAAACTGCTATTCATTTACTAATGGCAGTCTCTGTCCAAGTGACATTAAAAAAAAAAATCATCTCTTAAACCTTTGTTAAACGATCTAGTAATATCATGATAAATTAAGAAAAAATTATTGACTACTTCAATCCGTCTGGGTTAGTGATTAATAACTCCCGCTGCAAAATAGTGTAATTTCCCTTAACGGTCATTTCGATTAAAATATTCGTGACAGGGCTAGTCTGTGTGTACCGTTCGTATGCGTAAGAGCGCCCTCCTATAGTTACGTCTTTGAAAGCACCCGGAAGTTGATTTCGTTTTGAATTTGCTGTTTGCTGTTTTAGGTTGGCATGTCCTACCCCCCCCTGCCAAAATATACATTTTTAAGAAAACAAATGTCCAATTTTTCAATCAACTTCAAAAAATTAGCTTCTTCTTGACTCCAATTTACTATAATTACTAAATTAGACATCAAAAGCATGCACAATAACCTGAAAAAAGAGTAATTAGGGATTTCTTCTGCTCAAATCCACTCTCACGCACAAAATGAAGGACGTGTCACAAGAGGGCATTGCAACACTTTTTTCTTGGACCAGAGTCAACAATATTTTGTCATTCATGTTGAAATAGCTAGTTTTTATTATTTAGAACAGTAATTTTGCCCCTCCTTAAGAAATTCCTCCAATTCCCAAGTTCAATTTTTTGACCATAATTTTTGACGAAAGCTCCGATTGTTTGTCAAACAAAAATCATAGAATTGTAATTTTTCCTTGATTTAACTATGTGGATTTCATTTTTTACCCTTTCCAATATATATCCCCCTTAAAGGGAGTAGCAGCGATTTGCTAATCCGAAACATCAAAAAAACATCAAAATTATATTTTTTATACTTTGTTACTGGCATTTAAGATATCGACATAACCTCAAGTGGTTGTCTTGAATCCTGGTATTCAAGACAATGCAGTACTTTTACCTGATTCTGTAATTTCTATACGTGCGTATCAAATTCCAACTTCAGATCAAAAAGCTATTCTCGGGAATATCACAAGCTTTTCACATTGTGATATTGTGCACCATGATCATACAGTTTGACCTCAAACACCAACATTTTTTGAATTTTGTTTATTCTGTCCTAGTGTCTATCACAATCAGCTGTTTAGTGCGATTTGAGATTTCTGTATGTCTATTGCCATGAGGCGTTGACAAATTTATCCTCAATCTTATTTTTTTCATATTGGTATTTTTTTTCTTCTACATACGCAGATATGGAACTGTACAACCACTTATCCGCTGATTTATAAGTTCCAAACATACATTTCACATTTTTGCATTCCTCACTCTCTCTCGCATTATCGATGCTATTCCTTTAACTAATGCCTAGAAATAGACACAGTTTATTGTACAAACTGTTCCCTTAACTTGACTTCCTTTTTTACGCTACATGATGAGCTCTAAAACTCTGTGACCACCCCTGCCACTGTACTGATAGACCGATTCAATATGACGTCAGCCACCAACATGTTGGTGGATAAGATGGCATACATTCCATCCACCAGGACACAAGACATTAATCTGTCAATTGCGATCCATGTTTAGGATGCACAGGACTCATTGACAGGTGAAGTAATTGTATTAATGGAATTCGTCTATCTTGGTCCACCACATTGCTGGCTATTGAATACGGTCTACTTAACTGACTTCTTTTTAAGCACAGGATGAGCCAAAACTTGTGACTTGACCACCAGCTGGCAACTGTACTGGATAGACCGTATTCAATATAACGTCAGCCACCATACATGTTGGTGGATAAGATGCATACATTCCAGGACTACAATACATTAAGCTCACTCGCTCCATGTTTAAGGATTGCACAGGGATCATGACAGGTGAATGTATGTAGTAATGGAATGCGTCTATCTTGTCCACCAACATGGCTGGCTATTGAATACGTCTTTGGGCTCACTGAAAGCTGGGTGGTGTTTTGCAATAGATAATCTTTGGTTTGGTTTTTGGCGTGATGAGTGAACAGGGAATTACAATGACAAGGACAGGGGGGAGGACCTGCTCGATTTGGGCATGGGGATTTCCAAACGGTAATTTGGGGAACGGTTTACGTGCATTTACTATGGCAGTCTCTGCCTCAGTGACATTAAAAAATCAACTCTTACACCTTTGTTCAAACGATCTTAGTAATACATGATATTTAGGAAAAATTATTACCGTCAAAATCCGTAAGTTATGGATACCTCACTGTACAAAACATTTGTAATTTCCAATAACGGTCATAAGGTATATCGCAAATAGAGAAATACATAGAGGGCGCACCACGCAAGCATGAATGGGAAGGGAAGGGGAATAACAACGACCCGGAATAACCAAACGCGGAGCTTTCTGTACTATGGCGAATGCTCACGAAGTAAACAGCTTTTTTTTTGTCATTAAAATTGAAATGAATGAAAAGAAATTTCTATTGCTTCGAGAAGAGGGGTACCAGTAAGCTGACGAGAAACACAGAGAGTTGGCAGAGAAGGCTTTTTGGGCTTGTAACACTTGGGTTGCCCGTGAAACTAAGTTAGAGAATGCTGACATGAGATCGTCAGGTCGAAAAGTCTGGAATTGGGGGGTGTTCGACGGGGAATTATCCGGCTGCCACGGCCCGGACTCTTACTGAAGGCTGGGAGACGGCCCTCTAGTCACCTGAAACCTCTAGATCACCTTGATAGTTATATAAGCTGGTAAATACCGTTTACAGTCTAAAACTTTATTTTTTATAATCTTTAAGTACATTATTTTCAACTTAATATTTATCAACTAAAATAAGCCTCCCAGCCTGTTTCGGTTAACCTGACCCAGGTTGAATTAAATGTAAAATAACTAATAATAAGCCAGCCTGTTCGGGTACATACCCCGGTTGAATTAAATGTTTAAATAACTATATAGCTCGCCTTTTCGGGTACATGACCCAGGCTGGAATTCTTTGCAAATATTCAGAAGAGCTATTTTTGAAACTAAAGGGAAACGCCTGCAACTCTTTGATTTACATGCACATCATTCCAATCGCGTATAACAGATCGACGCATGGCTAAAACTTGTAAACGAATGGGTGCATTTTGCTAAATAAGGCCAAGACTAAGGTTGAAATAATTTTAATATCGGATTTTGAGAATTATTTACATGCAAGATTTATTAAACGTTTTATTTTTTATGATTATTGGTTCCTTTTTAAAAAAAAATTGCATTTGTGCCATGTACTTTATTTTTCAAATTGAACCCAACCCGTTTAACATGCATTGCATAAAGCCCGCACCACCTTCAATTTTACTTGATTGTTGTCAAGTTGTTCATTATTTCAGGTAACCGCAGGATATGTTGGAAAGCACTGAAGGAAAACGCACACTGGACTTGAAAGAGCCTCTCAGACAGTCTGATCCATCAGGGTCTACAACCACGGAATTAGTGCAACCTAGTTTACTGTTTTGTGGGGCGGGGCAATGTTGTCAACATTCAAAGTTTAGCACATTTAATGGTTTAAGAGGCTGAGGTGGATTTAGGCATGTTTAATTGGGTTACATGTAACCTTGCATGGAAAATTTTTCAGAAATAACTTTGATTATTATTAACTTTTTTAACTGACAGGTTATTCCACAACCGAAGACTTCACAGAATTCCGCATATACACCTGGGTGGTACTCCCAGACAGAGACAGGGCGGT